>ML821926.1:0-39708 GCA_009831015.1 Picea engelmannii
CCCATGGTGCCTAGGGACTCCCCCTAAGTCTAGCAAGAACTATCCCAAACAAAGAGGGGTCTAGCCCGTGACAGTTTGGGGATTTTCTCCTATAATTAGCCAAGTTTTTATCACTGTCATAACAAGTTTATCAACTTAATTTGGAGTGTAGAATTTTGTTATAACACTGCTGCAACTCAAGGTTCATTCGTCATTGCTGCAACTCTAAACAAATTGTTGCAACTCCAAGCACACTTTTCATTGTCGCAACTCCAAATAAAGCTCACCAACACAACAATCAATGCTACAATTGGTAGTTGGGAAGAAATCTTCATAAAGAAAGGCGACAGGAGGAAAATGGGTGACTAAAGGACAAATTAATTTGCTTATCAAGTCAACACACGCCCGATTCCCACTAAAGTTTGACACAATATTTGTATTCGGATGAATAGCTAGATTTTCATGGTTTTCTATCTGTTGTTTGTATAATTTTAGAGAGCAGTCATGTTGTATAAAAACCTCAACTTCCCCATAGATGAAGGGAGGAAATTATTCTGGCAATTACATTTTGTTGCTATTGTATCTTTTAGACTTCGACAATACAATTTTTGTTCTTGATTTCATTGCATGTTGATGTACTGGTGATTGCGTGATTCTAGTTTCGTAGTTCAGTACCTTGCCTAAGAGGGTAGGGCCGCCTCCTTAGCCAAGTACTGCCTGTAACAATAGAGCTAGAGATTAGTATTTTAATACTGTTCAATTTGTTTTGTTGTTATTTCCCTTTAATTGATATAACTCTAGATTCATAGCATTACTCGTATTTCATAGATGTTTTCCGATTTGTTGCTATTCCAAAACAATAACGTAGTTCATTTGATTTTGTAGTCATTCTATCTACTGCAATTCTAGATACACAGAACAATGCTACGACCTGTGTGTGGTTTGGTTTTCTAGTTTTAAGCTGTAATTCAGATTTTTGCGAAGTTATGATCATAAATGACTCTGTAATTTTCATTGTTGCAACTAGTGTCTTCATAGCTTATGCTACCCAAAGTTTTGTTGCTGCAAATCACATTGCTGCAACTCAATTTTGAGATTCTTTTTGTGATGCAAATTCTATTGGCTTAAATCTCTTACTTCTACTTCGAGGGTTGACCCAGGTTCGGATCTTAACAAGTTTCCAACAAAACCCTCTAAAACTATCGACCCTCTTGGTAAACCAGAAGGAAACACAACGCACAGAGTGCTCTACGCAGTCTCACCTGAGATAGATTTATGGGTGACTACAACGCTCAAGTGCTTGCAGTCTAGGAATGAGTGGGGATCTGGGAGTGTATTCTACCTTATTCATGCATTCATCACGTTATTCATTCAAGTATTCCTAGAATTCATTCATCTTTTAGGCCCATGCATGCATTCCAATCTATCTAGCTTAACAATTCATTCATAACTGAAATTGATAGAAAGTAACCATGCAATAACCATCACATATAACACATGTTTTCTTGCCATCGATTGTGCACGCTTCAAAATCAGGTCTTCTTTCCAAAATTAGGTCTTTCCCAAAATAGACCTTCTTCTACAAAATTGTACCTTCTCCCAAAATAACCTTCCTTCTCAAGATAGGCCTGCACCCAACATGCCCCCAACACTGACATGTGGCTTGTCCTGATCTAGTCAGGTGGTGCATGCTCCCTACACTTCCCTGTCCAAACGAAGGAAATTTTCTGCTAGTTCCTTTCCTTTTTCTCTCATCTGCACAACTTTGTTTTTTATCGCCTCTACTGTCTGCACTATTTTTCCCTCATGCAATAATGCCATGGTCTCGGTTTTTGCCTGTGCTCTACTTGTATTCTCTTCCTCCAACTGCACAAGCATATGCGCTTCTTTTTCTTAGAGGGGTTCCAGTTTGGCTTGTATTTCTTGCTTCTTTGTCTGTGCAATTTTCAAATCAGTCTGCAGCTCCTTCATGTCTTGAGTTCCCTTCAAGCGCTTTGTGATGCTCATTATTTTCTGCTTTTGTTTGAGCTCTTGTATGGAAGCGCTGATTGTCTCCTATTCTTGGTCCCATTGTTGGACATTCTCATCTTCTTCCAGGATAGTCCATATCTACGTGGCTCCGTCGAACAATTCTTCTATTGCCCTTGCTTATTTCTCCATCTCAACTATTAGGAGTGCAAATTCTTGTTCTCTCTGTTCTCGGATCTCAAGAGGAGTCGTAGGGTTGAGCATTTATTTGAGCTACTCAATCTCTTGCTTGTATTGGTCAATTTTTTGTGCGACCAGGTTGATATTCTCCTCTGCGCTTCTCTCTGGTGCTTGCGTGCTGTCTGGGATGCAATTGTAACCCGCTGTTAATCTCTGTTCTTATCTATCTACACGTTCTTTCTCCTCCTCCTTCTCCATGGTCAGTTGGTCGCATGTGATTTGTAGCATTTCAGTGACTTCTCTACCCACCTCCAAGTTTGTTGCATCTGCGCGGGCCCTGGACTGTACTTCTTGCATGACACTAGATTGGATTCTGTATAGTGCCTTGGTGGGTATTTGTGCCATGACCATTTCCAATTTTTCCACCTCCCCATGGGTTTCTGTGTATTCTCCTGATCCAATCTAATCATTTGATGTGTTATCATAAATGTCTCCCTGCCCTGGACTATGAATTGCACTGTCTCCTCTCCTTCTTTTTGTGTAGGTGGCCACTGTGTCTTCTCCTGTTACTCCGCTATGGCTTGTGATCCTACTCAGATCCATAGTTGTTGTATGTTCTCATGGAACTCTATGAGCTTCGACATGATCTCTTCCTGCTGCGCCTTTGCAATTTAGACCACTTTTTCACCCTTGTATTGGACCTTGTCCGCGACTAGCTCTGCATCATCCTCTGTGAAGGTGATGTCTGGGTCCTCTGTGTCATACTTCCTTTTCTTTCATGCCTCTTTTTCCCATGTGGGATTTTGTACTATTTGTGAGGGCTGCACCCCACTTATTGTGCCCTAGGTTCTTTCCTCTCCAGCCTATGAAGTATCCTTCCTTCCAGTCTGTGGCTGGCTTCCTTTCCTTGCTACTGTTGCTATTCTCCTTGGTCATTTTGGTACTGCACTGCTCTCAGTTGGGTGATTCCACGCTGTCATCGTTCTAGTATTACCGACCGAGCTACTTGTTTTCGCTGAAGAGCCTCCTTCATCCTTGTCCTTAGGCCTAGAGTATTGTGCCATGACTGTCCTTGTTCCTGACATTTCTATTGGCTGCTGCAACTACGCAGGCCAGTCTTTGACTATCCAGTCCACTTCCTCTTTGGTGACACAATACTGCATTTCTAACCATGCTTTCTTTGGATCCCTTGATGCTTGATTCCACATGTGATGTTTGGATGCCTTGAAATTGTCTATCCCATCTGTCTCTTGGACTACCTCCATAGGTATGTGCCACACATTCACTGTGCACTGTTGTATCTCTTCTAGAAACATTGCAAAAACGGTGTTGTTTTCCTGCTGCATTTTGTTGTCCTTGGTCTGATAGAGGGACTCGTATCTGGATGCATAACATTTTCCTATCCTATCGAGGAAATATGAGAATTTTGGCTCCTTCCACCCTGCCAATGATATCAAAATGATCAACCAGGAGTAATGGAACTCAGTTCCATTATACTGCGTGTCTCTATAGTCTATCAAAAAATGGTTCAGTAGGTATGGTTCCCAACTGAACATTACCCCTTTCGTGCACTGTGCGACTAATGCAACAACGCCTGTTGATGCTTCCTTTTTGCAACATTTCCTCAAAAGTTTGCAAACCATAAAATTTCCAACAAACCTTGTCACATTGTCATTGATATCCTTGATGACAATTCCCCTACTACCCCGAGTAGTGATGAACTATGGTTTAACTACTTCTGCGATTTCTTTTTCACACGCCTTGTTATCCAAGTATTCCTCTGGCTACGTGCCGAATGTGGGGAGTCCCGTGATCTTGGAAATTAGTGCCACGTCTATCTGTACCAGCCTGTCCATCCAAAGGATGCCTCCATGTACGTGGGAGACTACTTGTTTCATGTAGAGATTGACATTCTTACCGCACCCGAAATGCGGTATATCCAACAGGTTCATGATGCCTGAGTTATAGAGACCCATTATCCACTGTGCTGTCTCTAGTATGGTTTTTTCGAGGGGTCCAACTTTCCCTGTGTTTATCAAATAAGTGTGCTCAACCAAATCTAGGAATTTGGCTGCATCAGGCACATCATGGTCTACGTACCTAAGTTTTGGTACTTTCCCCAACATATAATAGACAGTAATTACTGCATCTGGGAGATAGGGGAGTGTAACATCCATGGTGTCTGGCACCTTTCTTTTTTGTCCTGTAGCATATGTGCATACCTATGCTGTGTCTTTGTCCTCTTATTCCATTCTGGACTCCTGTCGGTCGGTTATATCTTCGACCACCACTTCTTCTTGTTCATGGGACTGTCGCGGTCCCATTTTTTCATCATGATTCACAGGCATCTCTAGGTTAGGGTTCAGAATACCATTCCGGGCCCCAGAGCTCTACCCTATTTCTCCTTGCTGTGCTGTTGATGTCTCTTCCTCAACCCGTGTCAGGCTGATTGATTGTGTGTCTGAGGTGGTAACATCCTCCAACTCGACCATGTTCTTGTGCTGTGGCATTCTTTCCTTACGTCTTTGGCCCTACCGAGTAACTCAAACACACTGGCCTGGTGCGCCAAACTTTGGTGGAGTCATTCTCTCTCAAATTCACACACTTGCTTGCTTTTGCATAAAATGATAGCTAGGGCACACACTCTGTTTTTCGCTCTATGCTCAAAATTCGCTAAGTGTTGAATAAACATGTGCTTTCCGCCTTTTATAGACCCAGTTGTACTCATTTTCCACTTTTTGCATGCATTTGCATCGAGTATAATTTTTCCTAGACGTTGTCTTATGATGTTTGTCACGGTAATTACTGCGCACAACTTTTTTCCACGCTTTCTTATGGTTCAATCAACTTCTATTTTTTTTGTGTTTTTCTTCTATTTTCTATTTTTGTATTCCTTTTTTCTTCTTTTTCTCCTTTTTCTTTCTTTTTATCAGTTTTCTGTCCTAATCTTTGCTATGGTACACTATATACATGATTTTCTCACTGCACTGTGACTTTCATGGGTTATGAGGTCGAATGTCCCTATACAGTTTAAGTTGACTTCCATTGATCATTGATTTCAGTTATGTTCCTGCCAAATCCTTTAGCTGCACAGATCCTCCATATGTGACAGTCTTTACTTCATATGGCCCTAGCTGATGCATTCTAAATTTACCAGGATGTTGAAAAAATTTACTGTCATAGAATAGGACTAGGTCTCCTTCCTTAAAACTATTCTTTTTAATATGTTTTTCATGCCAATCTTTGTCTCTTGCTTTCTGTACTTCCTGGTGAAATCTTTCCAGAATTCTGTCCTCTTCGATTTCCATTAGTTAATTTAACCTTTCCTTTACTACGCCTCTTTCTGTCATTTTGGTAATTACTCCTAAGTGCAGACTGGGTACTAGAAATTCTAATGGCGCCACTGCTTCCTGCCCATACACCAACCTGCATGGTGTATGTCCTGTCAACTTCTTACATGTGGTCCTGTATGCCCATAGTACTACTGGTATTTTCAAGTCCCAATCATCCCTGTTGAAATTGCAGATCTTAATCAAAGCATTCTCCAAGATCTCATCGAAGGCTTCTACTGTTTCATTTTCCTGAGGATGGTATGGTGTACTCTTCTGGTGATAGACTTCAAACTCCTCAGTCATAGCCCTGATAGTACTATTGATAAAGTGAGTACCTTGGTCACTCATCAGAATCCTTGGACATACAAATCTAGTGATCACTTCCTCAAACAAGAAGTGTGTTGCTGTCTTTGCGCTGCAGTCTTTGATTGGTGTTGCTTCTGCCCATCTTGTTAAGTATTTACTCGTAGTAATGATATATCTAGCTCCTGACCTTTTTGTTGGTGAATAGATTGGTCCAACAAAGTCTATTGCACATTTGTCAAATACTTTCAATGTTACTTGTCGTCTTAAGGGCATCTCATCCCTTATGTTGGGTTTGTCAACCCTCTGACATACATCACATTTATGGAAATATTCCTTGGAATATCTATGGACTACTGGCCACCATAATACTGTGCACAATACCTTTTGCGCGGTATCTTTTCCTGAATAGTGTCCCCCAACTATACCTTCATGATGTTTTTCCAAAATTCTAGGCCTTTCATGCTCTAATACACACCGTCTCAAAATGCTATATGCGCCCATATTATATAAGTGTCCTGCAATAAGCTGATAGTTTGCAGCTTTGACTACTAGATTTTTCTTCTGCGTAGTGCTAAAATCTTGTGGCACAATCCATGTACTTAAGTATTTAATGATATCAACAAAGTATTCATCAACTAGCATCAGGGAATTTGTCTTCCAAGTTAGTAGGTTATTCTCCGTTAGTTACGCTTGACAGGTGATCATGTCCTGCATTCAACTTCCCTAGTTTGAATATCACTTCGAAATCAAATTCTTGGAATAACAATAACCATATATATATATATCCTCCCCCCCAACACTGGCTTGTTGACTAGATATTTTGGGGCAGAATGATCTGTGAACATCTTAAAGTGTTTCCCTAGTAAGTAGTTCCTGAACTTCCAAAATGCATATACCATGGCTAGGCCTTCTCTTTCTGTGGTGTTGTAATTTTGCTCTGATTCTGACAATTTTATGCTTACAAAGGCTATATGATTGTCTAAGTTCCCTGCTCCTGGCTGTGCCATAATTGCTCCAAGTTATATGGTTGATGCATCTACATGCACATGAAATGTCTTTTCCCAATCTGGGAATACTAGGATAGGTGTTGTGACCATATTTTTATTTAAGGTGTCCAACCCTTGTTGACAGTCCTCATAACACTGGAATTTGACATCCTTATTTAACAAATTTTCCATTGGTGCATTAATCTGTGCATACCCCTTTATAAATTTCCTGTAATAACATGTATGTCCAATTGTTTCTCTAACTGACGCACTGAATTTGGTGGTGGTAAGTTTACAATGATTGCAATATGGGCAGGATCTACTAGTAAGCCTTGTTTACACACTATATGTCCCAACAATATTCCAAAAGATGTCCCCAAAATGCATTTCTTGATGTTTAATGATATCTTACATTACCTGCATCTTTCTAACATTATCCTTAGTACTTCTACATGGTCCTTTAACAGACTATATATAGTCCAATCATCGAGATATAGTTCTAGAAACTCATGTATGAATTCCTTAAAAGAAGCTATGACTACTCTTGAAAATATGACTGGTGCATTCTTCAACCCAAATGGGATGACTGTATATTTGTAGGATCCCCATTCCATAGAAAAAGTAGTCTTATACCTGTCTTCTGGAGCTATTTTGATCTGATGGTAGCCTGAGAATCCATTTGTAAATGAATATGCTTTTTGGACTCCCACATTCTCTAAGGCTTCATCTGTGAAAGGGGTAGAAAAATGGTCATGTAGGAAATCATCATTCAGTTTCCTCAGATCTACACAAATCCTTATCCCCCCTTGTTTCTTTTCTTGGAATACCATAGGGATTATCCATTTAGATTCCTCTACTGGTTCTATAATACCAACTTCCAACATTCTATCAATTTATGCTTTCACTTTCTGCTTATATATTAGATTTAGTCTGTAAGGTCTCTACCTAGCAGGTCTTGCCTCATGTTTGAGAGGTATTTTCATCTCTCCTATCTCTCCTGCTATGCCTTTCATATCTGTAAAGGTCGTTGGGAACATGTCGCTGTATTCACACATTAACTCTGTTATTCTTTCTACTGTTTGTTCATCCCAATAGTCTCCAATACTTGCCATTTTAGGATTGTCAGTTGTCCCAATGTGGACTTTCTTCACTTTGATTGGTGCAAAAAATACTTCTGAATCCAGAGATGGACCGTCCACCTCTCTTTCTCCTTCAATTTATGTAATTTTAATGTTTCACATATCATATTCATCTGGTGCTTCCTCTTTCTCCTTCTGAAGGATCTAATGGTGCAATTACTCTATAGTCCCCCGATTCAAACATCATTTTCTCTGTCTTCAAGTTTATTATGGCCTGGTTATCAAATTCCCAATCCAATCTAAGTAATGATGGATAATGTGTTGTGCCATCTACTATCTCTATTACTTCAAAGTATTCCACGGTGCACTCTCCATCCAAATCTACTGTCACACCTTTAAGCCATCCAATTGGTAAAACTCCGTGTTGATTTGCTAGTTTCAACTGGACAAGTGAATAGCCTAATGTGGGTTCTCCCGTACAATGCCATGTATTCTTAGTTAAAACATTTACTTTAGAGCCTAAGTCCAGTATAATATCCCCCATATTGAAATCCCCAATGTTAGCATTTAGTTTGAATTCCCTAATTTTCCTTCTTCTTGTATGGAGACGATTTAATTTTTTTTGCTCTAATTTCCCTTCTACCTTTGTGTTACATCTTTCTAGCAGGTTTTGTAAGATTTTGAAAGATGATGGGTCCTTTAATAACTTAACACAAGATTGCAAAAAAGTTTTTATGTTACTTACTTTCTCTAAAGGTTGTGCTTCACTGGTATGGTCAATTGAGGAGGGGATTTTGTACATTGGTATGTTCTGAGTGTGCTGCACAGCTGATGTAGATGCAATATTTTTCTTGAGAAACTCTTGACTTTATTCCTTGAATGTTTCCTTTTCTTTTCGTGCATCAAACTGCTTCTATGGGTCAGTGTTCTTCTTCATCCATTGGTGTTGCACTAGATCTTTTCTTACTGAGACATTTCTTGTCTTGGCTGCTCCTCATGTGACTATATTGATGTTTCTTCCATAATCCTTGGCTTCTGTAGAAATCCACTTTACATTCTGATTGTTCTTGTTCCTCTTTTCTTGGATTTTTACTAAGAGTGTCGAACAATATTCCGTGTCATGGTCTGCTGCGCGACAGTACATGCATGTCGCTGGTGGAAGTGGACATTCCCTTGCATAATGTCTTGGATGTTGGTAGTTGTGGAACACTATTGGCCCTCTACCTCATCCAATTGATCCTTTACCTCATCCTCCACCTTTGTCTCCAACCTGGTCTCCTCATGGTGCATTTTACCGAGGTACCTGGTTATACTGCACGTGGTTATACTATGGCTGCACATTATTGTATTGCGATTGCACAATTTTATACTGCCACTGCGCATTGTTGTATGGAGGTGGTACCTGGTTGAACTGAGGTGCAACTTGTCCTGTCATAATTTCTGCTTACACCCTATACATATATGAAGTTCTTTCTCTCATAAGCTCCATCATCCTACAATGTTTATCATCATGACCCACTGACTTGTAAAAAATGTAGTATGAACTTTTGGGTATTGTTTTATAGTTCTGCATCATTGGACAATGATATCGATCATGCCCATGTGTTTTACAAATTTCGCACCATGGTCCTCCTATTGGAAAAGCGTTTGGTACTCCTGTTTCCATGTACTGCGCGAAAGTTGGATATTCATTATTATGGTGTCCTTCTGTCCTGCATGTGGTACACCAAACATCTTCTCTTTTCTCTTTTCCCTTATTCTGGTTAAGTTGAAATGTTAGGTTCTTCAGATCCTCCTTCAGCTCCTCTATTGTTGGATTTGTCTTCTGATACTAGTTCTCTTCCAGTTGTAAGGCTGCCTGCAGAGCCTCTGCCTGAGTTTGTAACTTCTGTTTTCTTAAAGGGTATTTCAAATGTGGTAATAGTGAGTTCACAAATAATTTTCTATGTTGCATGTCAGTAATTGCATACTTCAAATTACCTTTCAACCATTTGAACCTCTGAACAATCTCACAAATAGACTCACCTAGTTTTTTCATGATTTCAATCATTTCATTCATATACTGATCTTCTGAGTTGGGCTTATGAAACTCAATTATGAATAGTTTTTTTACGTCTGCAATAGTCCTTGTTGTTCCTAGTGGACTGTTTACATCTAGGCTCATGTACCGGTCCAGTGCATAGTCTCTTAACGTGATAACTAACTGCGCAAGTTTTGTATCCTCATCTATGATCTTCTTTGCTTCCCAAATATTTTCACAGATAAATAAATTCTTTTCAGGGTCCTATGACACCTCTTCCTGGAATTATGGTAATCTAATCATGCGATCGTGTCCTGCCATTCTGAACTGCGTTGAACTACTTCCTCCCCATAGTGTATATATTTGTCTGTTACTTCTTGAACTGGTGTTATAGCAAGATTTTCCTCACCATATGAAAACTTGCTTAGAGGGCCTTTTTCCATTTCCCTATGCAGACTTGAAGTCCTTTTTTGCAGTTCCCAGATCTAAAAATTGCATTTTTCCACATATACGTACCCTAACAACTATATAGCATGCGTATACACAGGCTGCACCATTACAACCTGCATACATCAGGTTTTGTGCTCAAAATTAAAAAATGGTGTCGGGTTTCCATGTCACGTCACAGGATCCATGATCTTGGACCTTCCATATACTAGAAACGTTCCGACTCGGCCCTTCAGTTCCATTTGAAGGTTATAAATGGTCCATATCCAAGATGTGGAAAAGAGGAGAAGAATTCAAATTTGAGAGAAAAGTTGCTCTGGAGAAATTATTCACTTAATATTGAGTCTGCATCCCTTTGTCCTTTTAAGTTTGAACACATTGTTCAACCCCCAAGCTCTTCCCTGTTTGATGGAGAACCTCATTGTGTCTCTTATATGAGCTTGCCTTTGCTGGAGGATTGAAGTGGTGGAGGCCCAGCTAGAAGGGACTTAGTTTCTTGGTTTCGAACGTGCCGACACAAAAGTTTGTCATTCATACACTTATATTGATTACATTTTAATAGAAATACTCTTTTCTCATCCAAATAATGTCTTGCAAATATTTGAATTGTTATTCCATGGGTGTATTTGTTATGAATATTGATGGATTATGCTATTTAATGTGATAACTTTATATATTATCACCATATTCTTTCGTATCTTGGTTGTTGAGGACAAGTTACAGGTGAATTGCTTTGGGTCAAGTGATCAACGATGGACTTCATCGAACGTCTAGACGAGGTAGGCTCCTTATCTTGTCTTGTTATCATACTTGTTTATATAGCATACATGAGATTAGAGTTTATTTCTATAGTCATTTTTGTCTATTGTGGTTTAACCAATTCCATAGAGTGATTTTCCTCATAACAACTGGCTCCCCCAGTTGATGCTCCTTGACTGGATCCTTGTTCTATTGTTCTTCTACCACTAAAATTTGGTTGTCTAGATACTGATGTTCTTTCTGGTGTACTAGTCGCACATCGGGTTATAGGTTCCACACTGACATTGATCTAGATTGAAGTTATTCCTTTTGTTCCTGCCCTTGGACCTCTTGTTTTCCTTTCGTATGTTGTACGCAGGATTTCCTAAATCTTCTCCATAGCTTGAAGATCCTCTACCTCTTCTTATTATTCATCTTATATTGGTAGGGTGCTCCACTGTGCGTCTTTCAAGCTGTTTCCATTATCTTTTTTATCTGGTCTTCCTCCATCATGATTGGGTCCATGGCCTCCTTCTTCTTTCCCTTATCCATTTCTCCACCTCTTGTTAGTGCTTCCTCCCTTCCCCCATGCACGTAGGGAAGTTTAGCTGTTTGATTCCATGGTCATCACACCGTTGTTATACAACAAAATATTTACTGAAGTATACAATGATATGATATACCTACCTCTAGTTCCTTTTAGAAAATCCTGCTCTGCTGCACTGTAAGACTTCGCGATATCTACTGCAAATTTGGTGATAAACCCTGCAATAATATTGTCTAACTAGAAATATATTGCACGCTTAAATTTGTTGTTAACTTGTTGTAACTGGGCGATCTCCACATGATTCCACTCCAGCTGTCTGATTCAATTTGTTGGGTGGTTTTCTTTTAACCTCAATATCCACTCCTGCAACAAATGTGGGAAATCATAGAAAAATACCTCACGAAGGTCGCTAAACATGTATTTGTCAAGATATTTGCGTGGGGTTAAATTAGGGTTTTTGTTATCCTTCTGCACAAAATCAAGTTCCTTTGTTGGATTCCATGGCCTAAACATTCCCTTCTATACTTTCATTTTCTACGTGATTCTTTCACGGATCCCTTCCACTCAATCCTATGTAGTTCCAGCCGGTAACATAACCATTTGTTGGCTTAAATGTGTCACTTCTACTTCTAGGGTTGACCTAGGTTTGGATCTCAACAAGTTTCCAACAAAACCGTCGAAAACTCTCGGCCCTCCTGGTAAACCAGAAGGCAACACAACACACATAGTGCCCTGTGCAGTCTCACTCGGGATAGATTTATGGGTGACTGCAATGCTCAAGTGCTTGTAGTATAGGAATGAGTGGGGATATAGGAGTGTATTCTACCTTCTTCTTGCATTCATTATGTTATTCATTCGAGTATTCCTAGGATTCATTCATCTTTTAGGCCCATGCATGTATTCTAATCTATCTAGCTTAAGAATCCATTCATAACTAATCATTGATAGAAAGTAACCATGCAATAAAAATCACATATAACACAGGTTTTACCATGGTTCACCCCCTATTGGACTACGTCCACAAATATTTGGCTTCTCTGCTCTTTTATTATGCCTACTGCAAAATATGGCACTACGCACATTACATATTCAATCATACAAGCACTATGAGGTTAAAGAACCTCTGTGAGGCGGACTAGATCACACCATGATCCTCAGCCTATGACCTAACCCTCATAATCTGGCTTACTCGACTCTTCTATCACCGTATTACAATTATAATAACAATTGAACTAACCTCTTTCTCCAAAAAACAATCAATTGACCCAACCACTAACCTAGACCTCCTAGGTTCTTCTTTATACTATCTTTTAGACTTATAGCCGTTACAATATTTATAAAAAACCCTAACCCTAACATGGTTAGGTTTTTTTGCCTACACGCCATGTTGCGTTTCCTCTTGTGTGCTTCTTTTTCTTCTTTTTTGCATGCTTCTTTCTTGCCGTCGATTGCGCGCTTTCCAAAATTAGGTCTTTCCCAAAATAGACATTCTTCTCCAAAATTGTGCATGCGCCCAAAATATCCCTCCTCCTCAAGATAGGTCTGCGCCCAAAAACTTCATTTCTACAACTCATGTTGCTGCAACTTCAATTGTAGCTGAAATTTATTTTGTTTGCTTTCTAATTTCTGATAGCTTTAGTCCCTAATATCTTGGGATTGGTATTAAATTAACAAACAATTCATTGTCACAACAATACAATATCTTCATCATACTCAAGAAAGTCACCAATATATCATAACATACTTTTAATTTATGCAAGTGTGATTTCAATTCTCAGATGTGTGATTTCAATTTCCGCAAGTGTGATTTCAATTCTCGCAAGTTTGATTTCATTTCTCGCTAGTATTATTTCAATTTTTGCAAGTGTAATTTCAATTCACGGAAGTGTGATTTCAATTTCAACAAGTGTGATTTAATTTCTGCAAGAGTGCTTTAATTTACGCAAGAGTGATTTCAATTTCCTCCCAATGTGCTATTTACTTTCCTGCAACTTAGGCTATATCAGAGTTTGGTGACTTAATTAAATTATCTTTAATATTTTAATTGTGACATTAAAGTTCTACAATGTCGTAGTGAAAACAACACTCTTCTTGCATAAATTGTGCACGACAGTTCAAAAGTTCCATACGAGCCCCAAATTGATAATTAAATGTACAAATCTTCATTTTCTTACTAAGTTAATTAGGAAGTAATTGGAAATTCTATCATTTTTGGTGCCGTTGCTAGGGAACTATCAAAAAGAAAGTAGTGTTGTTTATTTGTGTGGATTTTTCTTCATTTTACGAGAATAAATGTTATTATTTCTTTTCAGTAATTTGTAGGATGATTTTCTAATCTTTTCTATGCCCAAATCTAAAGATCAACAAGGTAGATTTATCAGCTCTCCCCAAAACCCCCAAAAGCTAACATTTTAGGTCAATCACAAGAGGGAAAGGAGCATCAACAACCAAATTACTTATCACCTACAACAAGTTCCCTTGACAAAAAGCAGCCTGAAGCATCTCCTTCGGTATCCGAGACTGTGTAAGGATCTCTGCACACTGAGATTCCATTGTCAGAGGAACATATCAATGAGAATTACGATTCAGAAGAGTTCATTTTTCCCGAGGCACCTTTCAAAGAAGAGGACAACCCTCAGAAATAAATGGCACACAAGATTGTCAAGGAACCCATGAATTTCAGATTCCTAATCAAAGAAATGTATGAGGAAACCAATATGAATAACATCCCTCATTCTGCCTTACCAAAATTTCATCGGTTATATAAAGAATATCCTAATACCTTCCTCTTCGAGTTCAATGTGCTTTGCAGAGGCTATGAATATGTGACATACACCCAAAAATTGAAACTCTTTCCCACCACACTTAAAAGCATTGTGCTATGATGGTTTATGGGTGTCGAAAAGGATATAATTTGCTCATGGGATCAAATGAAAAATATTTTTTTGGACAAGTACCAAGACTACTAGAAGGACAAAGAAAGAAGAGAGGAAGTATTCAATATGATGCAACATGAAGATGAGAGTATGGAAGGTTACATTGAATGATTCACCTATAACCTATAGAGAGAAAAGAAAGGATATTTTCCTCCCAAAATGTGACGTGTATTATTTCTAAGAGGAATCCAAGATAATTTTCTAGAACTCCTCAACCTTATGGGAGAAGGAGATGTTTCTCAATTAGAATATGATAATATCTTAGAACATTTTCATAAATATTCCAGAGGCACATCTAAATCAAGCAAAGGGTCAAGAGATATATTGGAAAGAGCAGGCAATACTATTGGAAGTGGAGTAATGAGGGAAGAAATCGAGAACATTCTAGAGGACTTTAAGACCAATATACTTATTTCCATGAGCTCCCAGTTAGGTACACTACAAATGAACAAGAAGTTGGAAGAAATAGAATGAGCATTGGCTATATTTTTTCCAAGATGCAGAATGAAGTATCGAAAGAGAGAATTTCCATTAGATAATATCAAGGTATTCATAATATGTAGAGAGGACCATGCTACTCATAACTATCCATCCCTTCTTAGACTAAAATCCATCTATCAAAAATTTGAGGAGCCAGAACAATTGTTCTACATCTCTCAATAACAACCCTGGTAGCTTAGACCTCAAGGTATGATCCAAGATCAATCTCAATATTTCATTTCATATCAGACTAATCCTTCAATGTAATATGCTTCTCAACCATGGGGTATGCTGACAAAATAATGGATAGCTCCTCCTCCTAACTAGTTATGGCAACAAGGATGGAGAAATCCCACCATGGGAGGACCTCAACAACCTATGACACAACCACCCATGCACTTCTTCCTCCTCCCCAAATGCAGGAATCTACATCCACCCCTCTTCAACAACAACTACCTGCACAACCCATACCTAACCCAAATAATGGAAGGCCAGGTCAACTAGCGCAATCTACAGGACTTGCAACCTACCCTACTTACTCCATCTCTTCCCTAGACCGTAACAATATTTACCTTAGATATGGGAAGACTCTAAATAAGGAAAAACCTCATATTAGCATTGAAGATATAAATGAGGAGGTCCCAAATAAAGAATCAGAATGAAAAAAAATCTCAGAAACCTTCAAAAGATGAAAAATCCCATCCTATCCTGAAAGGCTAAATTGGGAAAAAACTTTTACATAGCTTGAGTTTGATTTCTTAGGAGAAGTAAAAAATGTGTGTGTGAAAATATCTCTATTTCAAGCAATCAAGTATTTACCAATTTATTCAAAAGTGATATGAGAGATTTGTTCGAGAAATCTTGGTAGGAAACGAAAGGATTCCCAAACTATTCATGTCATGGGAAAACTATCAGACCTAATGATGGGGGGAATTATCACAACTAAATACTATGACCTTGTAAATCTAGTCATTAATGTGCAAATCAACAATAAACTTATCAATAACACATTAATCGACCTTGGGGCTACCATCAATGTTATGAGATGAAAAACCATGCAAGCCTCAGGCGTTAAAGGCCTTAGGGGAACCCCCATATTCCTTCAACTCACTGATAGATCAACCATTAAACCAGAGGACATTCTAGAAGATGTAATGATCTCCATGGATTCATGGGAATATCCCATTGAGTTCATGGTCCTACAACCTAAAACCTCTCTGGGAGGGTATCCTCTAATCTTGGGATGACCTTGGCTAACCACTGCCAATGCCTACATCTATTGTCAGTCATGCAACATGACCATTTCACATGGGACATCCACCAAACAATTAACCCTCTACCCTCCCGCTAAACCCAACACAGACTTAGAAACACTACATTGGATTGATGGAGAAGAGAGTGATGAAGAGGGGCAATCTCATCAAGTCCTCTCCATAGATCAATACCTATCCATAAGAGATAAAATAGAGGATGACAAAATTATTAATGGTTTTTATAGATTCTTTCTCTTCCTTAGGAAACACACAGATTCTAGAGCATATTATGAAACCGCAAACTCAAATTTCTCTAGTCTCAACAAGAATTTCACCCATCGAACATGAACCGAAACAAGAACAAGACCAAGGATCCCTTATAGAAATAGTAGAAATTAGCCCAGGGAAAACCTTGAAAATCAAGCAAGGACTAACTGAACAATAAAAGGAGTGACTGGTTCAAGTGATGAAAAAGAACAATGATGCCTTTGCCTAGGATTACTTTGACATGAAGGAAATCCATCCCGACCTTTGCACACATCATATATATATTAAGTAAGGTTCCATACCCATTTGTCAACCTCAGTGCCAGATGAATCCGACAATGAAAGACATAGTCAAAGAGGAGCTACATAAACTGCTTACAACTAACTTCATCTATCCCATTTCTGATAGGCAATGGGTCTCCCCTCTTGTCATGGTACTGGAGAAAAATGGTAAATGGATAATTTGTGTAGATTATAGAGAATTAAATAAAGCAACACATAAATATCACTTCCCATTACAATTTATCGACTAGGTCCTGGACACGTTAGCAGGAAATAAGTATTTTTCTTTCCTCGACAGTTTTAGTGGATACGACCCGATCCAAATTGCCCCTGAAGATTAAGAGAAAACAATATTCACCTATCCTTGGGGGACATTTTCCTACCATTCTCTACCATTTGGCTTATGCAACGCCCCTGCCACCTTTCAACGAGATATTATAGGTATATTCTCCGATCTAGTTCACGATTGCATGAAAATTTATATGGATGATTTCAAAACATGCGGGGACAAATTTGATGAGGCATTAGCCAATATGGAAAAGATGTTAATCAGGTGCAAGGAGTCAAATTTTTTCCTTATTGATGAAAAGTGTTTCATGATGGAAACTGATGGAATTGTACTAAGGCATCACATCTTAGAAAAATGTATTCAATTCGACCCAGAAAAAATAAAGGTAATACTAAATTTTCCAACTCCAACTTTGTAGAAGAAAGTACGAAGCTTTATAGGATATGATGGATATTACCGTATATTTATTGAAAATTTTTCATGTATTGCTCGTCCATTATTTTCTCTGCTTAGCAAAGATATTAAGTTTGTATGGTCAGAGACATGCTATCATGTGCTTGATGAAATGAAAGTCAAAGTATCTAAATCTCCTGCACTAAGAGGGACTAATTGGACCCTCCCATTCAACATTTCCACAAATGCATAAGACACCGCTGTTAGATCCATTCTTGGACAACTCTAAGGAAAAGAACCATATGCGATTTACTATGTTAGTAAGAATCTCTTGCCTGTAGAATTGAACTATACAGTAACTGAAAAATAGTTTCTTGTTGTTAGTCACACAATAAACAAGATTAAACATTACATTACTGAATATCCTATCATTTTACGCACTGATCATGCTGCCATCAAATATTTAATGAATAAAACAATCACCAATGGCATGGTCACTAGATGGTTGCTTTTACTGCAATAATTTGATATTACCATTCTAGATAAACCAAGAAAAGATAATCTAGTTGGTGACTTCCTTTATAGAATAACATCTAATGAGAATGAACCTCTAGTAGAAGAGTGTTTTCCAAATGAACACCTCTTTGCAGTGTCTACTAACTCACCTTCCTTTGAAGATATTGCTAACTTTTTGGTTGTAGGAAAACTTTCGCATTATCTAACCGCCAAAGAACAACAAAGTATAGTTAGAAAAAGTGAAAGATTTTCATGGATCTATGGTTGCCTCTTCTACACTGGGCTTGATTTGATTATTATAAGATGTGTGCAAGAGGACGAAGTCCATGAAATACTAAACGTTTGTCATGGTGGGACATGTGGGGGCCATTTTGCAGATAAAATAAATGTGTACAAGGCATTCCATCAAGGGTATTATTGACCCACACTTTTCAGGGATGCCAAAGAATATGTGAAGAGGTGTGACAACTGTCAACACATGGGTAGACCCGTACAAGTGGACGAAATGTCACTACAACCACAGATGGGGTTAGGACCTTTTGAAAAATAGGCCATTGATTTTGTGAGACCAATAAATCCCCCTTCCCATTGACACTCCTACATCGTACAAATTATGTTACAAAATGGATAGAGGCAAAGGCAATTCCGACAACAACCAAAAAAGTAGTAGTAGAATTTATACATGAAGAAATATTTGTAAGGTTTGGGATACCACGAGAGATAGTGACAGATGGAGGAACTCAATTCACATCACAACTTGTCTGATACTTGATGGATAACTAAAAAATCAATCATCGAGTAACAACACCATATCATCCATAGGAAAATGGATAGGTAGAGGGGACTAATGAGATCCTTGAGGCCATTATCAACAAAATAATCATATTACACCTCAAGGACCAGGTCGATAGACTCCCCGAAGTTCTATGAGCCTACAAAACCACATGGAGGAATACCAAACGATGCACACCTTACGAGCTAGTATATGGGAAAAGAGTAATCCTGCCCATTAAGACAAAAATCCAAACATTGAGGACAACAATACAACTTGGGTTGGACCTATCAGAGGCTAAAAAACAAAGACTACAACGAGTTGGATGAGCTACAAAAATATTACCTACACTAAGCCATAGTTATACAACACCAAAGGGACAAATGACACAATAAGTTTATCAATACAAATAACTTCAAGGCTAGGGATTAGGCATTATTATTTGATTTTAGGCTCAAGGAATTTAGAGGAAAATTTCTCATTAGATGGCTCGATCCATATGAGATTGATATAATATACAATAGTGGGGATATCAAACTACAAACCATAGATAAAGACAAAAATTCTCTAATTGCAAATGGACATAAAATTTGCTTATATCCTCGACCTTTATCAAAGGAATCCTTTTTGAGGAAAATTACAAATGGATGCCCCGATAGTGATCTAGAATGTGTTCAAAATGAACGAGTCCTCGATGAATAATCTCCATTTTGTTCCAAAAAAAGAAAAAAAGTGTGAAAACCAGCCTAGCTGGCACATTTAAAAAAATAAGAAGTTCACTTCACGGTTTCGTGATGGTTATGTCAAGATCCTTCACAATAAAATATTAATAAGGACCTATTTTTTTTCTAATAATAATTTTCAGGATATGCAAAGGAGAATGATGGTGCTAAAACTCCTGCTGCTGCAAACTCCCATTGCTGCAATCTTTGTTGCTGCAATTCCATCTGTTGCAACTCCCTTTTCCAAAACTATTCCCATTGACGCAAATTCCCGTTGTTGCAATTTCCCTTCACAAATTCCCCTCCCATTCCCTTGGCTTATACTCCACTTGCAACCCCCCACTTCACTTCATTGATTCCCCTCTCATTCCCTTGACTTCGACTTCACTCGCATCCCTATTGTATTTTTCAAATATTCCTTCCTTCATTCTCTCAGCTGCAACTCCACTTGAGACCTTCCTTCATTCTCTCAGCTGCAACTCCACTTGAGACCTTCCTTCATTCTACAAAACCCCTAATGCTACTCCCATTTTCCCTCCCTTTTTGAAACCTCAGTCCTTCCTTTTGACTGCTGCATCTTTGTTTCTGTGACTCACATCACTATAACTCCACTCATAGCTTCCTTTCATCTTCCCAATTTCACCCTTCACCTACACCATCGATGTTGCAATTTGTATCCACAACATTGAGAGAATTATCCTGCTATAGCTTCATTGCTGCAACTCCCGCTGTTGCGAATCCCTCCCTTTAAGGAATTTCAGTCCTTTTGATTTCATTCCTGTAGGTTCATTGCTTCGAATCACGTTGTTGCAACTCTGCTCGCAACTTCATTCCATTTTTTTTTTCACTTTTCACCCACACCTTTCACCTACATCACCTATGAAAGAATACTTATCCGCACCATGGAGACACATCGCCAGTGCTGCAATTTCATCGCTACAACTCCCATTGTTGTAAATCCACTTGAAACTCTCACTTCGAAGCATCGCTGTTCCTGCATTTCTGACTAATTAAACCGTCAATGACGATATTGCAATTATGGTTAGGATCGTTGATGGGACTCCATCCTCCACTGCCGATCCGATCAACGCCGGATTTGTATGACCACTCAAGGTAAGACATGAGAGGTATATGTTCCTATCAAAATTTTCAATAAGTACATTTTTTAATGGCATGTCTCTAATATCATTCCTCCACGACTACCACATCAGAACATCATTGCTATATTCATAGTTTCTATACCCACCACCCTTATTGCTACAACTCTAAACTCACCACCCCATAATTTGCATAGCCCCTACAAACATGAACACTCAGAGTTAGCATAACAAAGAAGCCATGGGAAGCTCACTAATACACAGGGAGCCTACTGATCCTATATTGGTTGAGGTTTATGACAACATCATGCAAAACCTGGGAAAGGAGGGCTAGATGGAGTATGTGTTGCGATTAAAGGTATACAATGACAATATTTCTATGGAATTCTCTCTGAATTATAAATTCAATCACTCTATAGTATTGGGAGCACATAAAGAGGTCACAGAAGAAATAGTGGTATAAATCACTAGGTTACCTCACATAGGAGAGAGATGGTATAGCCAAAGAACTTCACAGCCAAAAGTCTTGCAAAAATTCCTTGAGGCCGGAGAAGCATTAGTAAAGAAAGGGATAGGTTTTGAATGCTAGTCTCTATCTCACCCATGGGAAGACGTGGTCGTCTTTGTTCAAGGATACTTCACCTACAAAGGTCACTATGACACTGTCTACGTTCAACACATTCACTTGCTCGACCATCTACGACACAACCAATCTATCAACATGTCATATTTCTTATTTAGGATGCTGCCGACAATGGTAGCACTTGTCCAAAGATTGAAAAACCCTAGGGAGGCCATATCACATCATGAACTTATCAAATTATTGGTCGATCATGTGCTATAAAAAGAAGTCCACACATGGGACAACATTGTCTATCCACCTATTATCCTCAATACGAATGAATTTGCTTCACTTCAAGAAGCCCATAAGGAAATTCCTACACTTACGGGTCCAGAAAAAACCATGGCTGCAACCCCTCCATGAGAAAACGAGGATGCAAACATGAAAATCCTATTTGTTGTGATTCCACCAAAGAAACCCAAAAGAAAAATCGGGTCGAAATCTTGCCATGCTGCAACTTTGGTGGAAGCAGACCTCCATAGAAATGTGGAAATAACAACCAAAAAACCACCCATAAAGTGACTTCAAGGGCTTAAGAAAAGGAAACCTCTTGTGATGAAGAAATGTAGAACAAAACATAAGGCTACAACTCAGCATAAGAAGAGACAAACTACCAAGCCCAAGGAACAAGTCTAGGAGGAGCAATAAGAAACCAAAGAAGTCGAACCCTCCCCTGATACAAAAGAACCAGAGGAGGATACTAACCTGGATTCCAAAGAGGTCTTGATTGACACATAAGAACCATACCAAGACACTCTTGGCAAAGGCCTTATTTCTCTCCTGGCATGATACTCAGATGAAGAAGAGGTGGTAGCCTCCACTGACCCACAAGAACTAGTGGAGATGCCTACTCAATAATGAGCCATCATAGGATGAGGACCCAATGCAAGGAAATGAGGAACAAAAGGAAGAAGCCTATTTTGTTTCACCAAAAAAAATAGAAATCACTCATCCAAAAAAATCTCCCTAATCTCAAGAGCCACAGATGGAGAAGACAAAACAATCCAGAAATACAAAAGACAAAGAGGAGTTGGAATTCCTCGTTGATACAATAGTAAGCACAGTAGAATAAAACAAAAAAGAAAAAATGCCTCTTATTGAAGAAACAAGAGGCACACTTGATGAATCAAATGCTGCTACTTCGAAGGAGAAGAAAGAAGTAGAATAGGATACCCTGTTGGCCCTTAACCAAGTTTTGAGGAACACTTGGTCATATTTGACCATTTTTGGACTTCGCCAGCCTGTCAAAGATGGAGTGCCAGGTGAAGCAGAGATCACAGGATCTTGGTCCACTTTTGGGCCCTTTTAGGGTTTTGGGTTAATGTAATGGGAAAGAGATGTCGACCCATGGGTTTACCCATGTTTAGGCCTATTTTTTAAAGTATAAATAAGTATCTAGGCAATGTAAGAGAGGGAAATAAGATAAGTGCTAGTAAAGGCTTTGTGTATACTGTGTGAACAATTTGTAGAGCTGAGTGCAAGTGCTGTAAGTGCTGAGTGCATGGATTGTAAGAAGGATATGTGCTATATCTACTTGGGGAGGGATGATATGGTGAGGTGCGTGCAGATCTCTTGTCCTATGCAGAGTAAAAGTTTTAGCTCTGTGCTGTAAGCAGATTGACCAAAGATAATAAAGAAGAAGAAGACTTTGTGGACATAGCCCCAGGGTGGGGGTGAACCACGATAAACCTGTGTGTTGTGCTCAGTGCCTTGACCTAATGTGTTTATCTCTTCCCATGTGTTGTGTTTTGATATGATTATTCTATGTGCTTTGCTATGATATACTTAGATAGATCTACTTTGCTTTATGCTTCTTAGATGTATGGGTGTAGATCTGACATATATGAAAGTGCTGAGTGCTAGACCTATTTTGCTGTTGCTAAGTGCTAACCTAACCTAGTTCTAAGTGAATGCTACGGTGCTATGCGCCATTTGTAGAGTGACATGAGGGTTAAATACAGATGAATGATCTATGATAAAGTGTTTGCTAAGTGTTAGAATCACAGATATGTGTCCCATCTAAGGTTGCAGACACCTGAGTCTTGCAACCACCCCTGCCTCTACCTCGGGTGAGACTTCATTTGCTTCACAGGTGTTGCCGAAAGGGCTGGTAGTTAGGGTTTTGTTGGTGCACTCTTGAAGCATTGAGCCCTGGGTGTGCCCTTGTGCCAACAAATGGTTTCATTGGTGGGACCTGAAATTGTGATTGTTGGGAAAGGAGGAATAAGAAGCTTTGTGCAGAAAGTCCATCCTAAAATTGTAAAAGCTCTGTGCATGGATCTGTACCCTAGTGCACAGTGATCCACCTGATCCAAAAAGATTTGTGCCAGGAATAAGGTCAGATCTGAAGAAGGAAGATTAGATCTGAAGAAAAGAAGTCAGATTTGAATGCTTTGTGCTCTAAGAAAGGTTAAAGTGGAAGTTTCTAAGTTAGATCTATAGAAATAGGTTAGATCTGTAAGCTCTGTGCTCTGATAAAGGTAAGAATAGTTAAAAGTTCTTAGATCTGGAAGCTTTGTAATCTATAGAAATAAAAGAAGCGAAATTTTTTGTTTCTAAAGTATGGATTTAGGTATGCTTGATAGATTTTGTCCTAGCTTGAAAAATAGGGCATTGTTAGATAAAAGAACGTTTGATATGAATAGATATGATAAGAATAATGAAAGATATGTTATACCTATGCATATAAATAATTTTTGGACTAACAAATGGATGCAGGATCCTAGAAAGAAATTTTTTCAGGCTAGCCATTATGATCCTAGCGTGCAGTACAAGAAGAGTTGGGGATCATTGAAGAGAAAGAGAGGATTAACTCTTTGTTATAGTTGCAGAAGACCATGACATCTTGCTAAGGAATGCCCCGTGAGAAAACCTAGTTGCCTCTGTTGTAAGGCTATGGATCATGAAGTACTAGATTTCCCTAGAATGATTGCTAGACTTGAAAAGCTAAATATGGAACAAGGTCAAGAGACTAAGATTATAGAAGAACCCCAGAAAGAATTAGAGATTATGTTACTGAAAATGAAAGAAACCCCAAATGAACATAAAGATGCCAGTTTGTCAGAGATCTTCAAAGAAAAGGAGAAAATTGAAGTAAGAATAAGAGACTTCGACATCGACTGTTCTCTAGATGAGGGAACACAGATGAACATTATGACAGAAAGTACTTGGGAAACCCTAGGAAGGCCTGCTATGATTCCTTCACTAGGAAGAATAGGGTTGTTTAAAGGAAAAATGGTAACCCTATGTGGCAGAATTACCCAGATAGCTATGAGTACCCATGGAGCTTCGACAAAGGAAGAGTTCAAATTCATTATATTTATTGAGGACCATGCCCCATTTACAACTTTGTTAGGCAAGATCTGGATTGAATAAGACCAGATCTGGAGAAAAGAAGAAAAGGAAGTCCTAGAACAAAAGAAGAAAGAAATCATGGAATTTATGACTAGAAGGATTACCTACTTGATGGAAGAACAAGAGAACATATCTCAGCTATTGAACACCAGGGACCTGGATGTCGAAGCTATAAGAGCGTTAGAGGAACCACAGAAGACCGAAATACCTAATTCATATGAGGAAGGAGTATTACCCTTGGATCTGAAGAAAGAACCTCAACAATGTGAAGTGACTATGTCGAGAGAAGATAAGACTTAGAATGGAAAAAGGATGACCGAGACAAAGCTCACGGGGAAGAAGGCTAGGAAGCTAAGTAAGAAGAGAGCCAATTTCGAAAAGTTACAAAAGGTTCTGGAGGAAACTTCACAGAAGGCAAAATCACAAGAATTGAGCTTTGCCTAGATATCAAAACAACGATATCTAGCACTTCGCCATGGCGCAACAATATAACCGTTGGACTGATATACCCATTCGACTTCCACCCCAAATGAACATAAAAGCATTAAAGGATCACCACCAGACTGTTGGAACACACCATAATGGATGGATCAACGTTCACAAAAGTTTCATACTCGTTGCAAGTAGACCGTTGCTAAGTTTCCCTACTTAGTCCGTCCCGCCACACACCGAGAATACTTTTTGATAAGTGAGATTTCAAGAGAAACCTGAGATTACTTCACCCTATGATCATTTCCTTGTTCCCATACCGTTCACTATAGTCTCTGAATTAATTTTACACCCAAGCTAGTTGACCCAAGCTTGTATGTTGGATGAGCTCAGAGCTGCTGAGAAAGTAGTTGAAGAAGTTTTGATCGACTTAATGACTGAGAGAGTCACGTCAGAGTGAGGATTATCTATAGGAGTCCAAGCATCGTCAACAAGAGTACCCCAAGCCTCCCCTTCCACTTCTCACGCCGGTCCATCCCGACCGACCGATGAGAAATGAACCAAGCACAGGGATGACATCGCAAATGACAAGCTTATCCCACACATTCTACCAACTTACTTACCACCTCTAAGCGGTGCCATCAATTATGACAGTGTACCTCACGACTTCGAGTACACTTTGATCACCGCATACCTTCCAAAAGGGGTGCGCACAGTTCGTGCTGACCAGGATAAGCTCGCAACACTGAAATTTAGTGATTTTAACCTTGGAGATTGTAAAGTTTACAACATGTTAGCCCCGCATAAGTACTTAAACAGGACCAAAGGCAAGAATTCTAAGATTGTCCCATATTCATGGACCTAGAACCTCACACAGTCCACACTACTTAATGTAATGAAGATCCCACACTTCGGCAGACACCAAGAAGTCAACACATGTGTCAAATTTCTGCTGTCCTGCTACCACAGAGGATACTTATGGTTGGACCACCACATCACTATGGATCCGAACTTGATCAATTAGATCACAAGCCTTAGTATGCAAGGCCCTGACCCACAAGAGTTTTACCCTAGAAAGACCTCAGACTGAGCACTAGCATAGAGGATAAAAGAAACTTATGGTGATTTTGAGAAAGGCACGCGAGGCTACAAGGTAGCCTCTATACAGAGTGGCGCAATGCGCCTTGCCTGTAATATGATCGCGGACAAGCTAGTTCATAAGAACAGACCAACACAAGTGACTGGATTCGTAGTCAACCTTGCAGGGAAGTGCACCGAGGGACTACAGATGAACTGGGCACAGTACCTTGTAAACCAGCTAGAGCTTGATTACAGAGAAGCGCAAGAGCAAGGGTACGAGTTCCACTTTAGTTGGTTGCTCATACTAATCACTTTCATCGCCTTGGAGCTACCAGAAGGTGCCACTTTTCTGGAGATCGAACCCTTCAAACCATTGGCCATGAGGTTCTGTACGCTGTGGTACTCCAGCGACATGAACAAGCTGTGGCAATCCAATGCCGTATTCCAGGCCTATTACAACCAATTGAAGAATGCAATCCAGTTTACACCACGCCTCACCCCAAACACACTTCATATTTTTATACCTTTGATAAAATTCAGTGCGGACCGCCACTACACCTATATCAGAGCGCGCTTTGATGAGAACAAACAACAACTCCATTTGTACAAGAAGTTGACAAAAGAAGACTTGGAGCAGATTACCAAGGAATGGTCGACATACCTCCTTGTTGCAGTGAACCCCGCAGAAATGTCTGACATGGAAAGCCCTGAAGCTATTCCAGATACACCTGGACCAAGAAAGACTAAGAAGGATGATGAAGTTCAAGATGTCCACAGAACATCCACGAAGACTACTTCAATCTCACCTACGCAGGGAGGTGATGGTGAAGAACTAGGTGGCACAGAAGTTGAGAAAAACAAAGGTGAGGTTACTCCACCTAGAGAAGAGGAGGATCCCACTAAGAAAAGGAATATTACCCGACCAAATCCCTCATCTTGAAAGAAAACTAAGGCCACCCGGACTATGTTTAAGACTACCCTCACACCAGACGACTTCGACTTCTTAATTGCTGTGCTGAATGATGCTTGACTAGAGATCGAAGAAAAGCAAGAAGCGAAGTAGGAGGAGGTATTCAACCAAATCAAGGGCGAACTTCAAGAAGTGCAGTAGACACTCCAGTCCAACCGAGCATTTTCTATTGCGCCCTTGACAATTGGAACAATAGGAATAGGCGATGAGCCCACCCAATTACACCAGATCACCGAGAAATTTGAAGCTCACCTTCGATGAGCTCAAGAAGATAGAGCGGAAGCCACCCAGGATTTGACACAAGTATAGAGCGCACTTGTAGAACAACGGAGTAAGGTAGAATGGGAAAATATTGCCCTGCAAGCAATGTGGGATGAGGAAAAATCACAATTACAACATAGCAAGGACCAGTTGCTAGCAGAGAAACTTGAAGTACAGGAAAGGGTTTACAAAGCAGTTCGCTCTCTGACGGTCATAGAAGTGAAGATTGAAGAACATGTCCCACAGCAGGTGGCACAAATTGAAGAAGTAATCCAAAAACTTCAGCAATGCATCACAGATCTGGAACTTCATACCGTGCCCGAGACTCCTCAAGAAATAAGAGATCTAAGGGAGGCAACTGCCTGTAGCGCAGTTGACCGATTAAAAACCTTTGCCTTGGAATGCAAGCAACTGAGCATTAGAAGTGCCCACACTTATGAGAACCTCACAGAGAATCCAGAGTTGCAGGCATTGGAGGCACAACTCCAAGAAGTGAAGCAACATGCAGATACGCTACAGGTGCAGCTGAAGGCCTTGACCCCAGTCAAAATAATGAAGAGGTTTGCAGAACAATGCACCGCGCAGCAACAGGTACACACACTGCAAAGTAAAGTGATGGAAGTCTCCCAACGACTTCAACCAATCCAAGAAAAGGCATGCTAACTATTCACTGAAATTGAAAGCTAGGGAACCGAGCTTGAACAGGTTGTCATCACCGCAGAACAATGTCTAGAAGGGCCAATAAATGATGCAGTGATCTAGGAGTTCACTGAGCAAGAGGTTGTCGCACTGCAGTAGGTCAAAGTATCTCGAGACAAGATGGAGGCATTTGAGGTGGAATTGATCAGACCAGAGTGACTCAGGACGAGTCATAGGTGAGTGTTGGGGGCATGTTGGCCCTTGACCAAGTTTTGAGGAACACTTGGTCATATTTGACCGTTTTTGGACTTTTCCAGCCTGTCAAAGGTGGAGCGCCAGGTGAAGCAGAGATCATGGGATCTCGATCCACTTTTGGGCCCTTTTAGGGTTTTGGGTTAATGTAATGGGAAAGGGATGTTGGCCCATGGGTTTACCCATGTTTAGGCCTATTTTATAAAGTATAAATAAGTAGCTAGGCAATGTAAGAGAGGGAAATAAGCTAAGAGCTAGTAAAGGCTTTGTGTATAATGTGTGAACGACTTGCAGAGCTGAGTGCAAGTGTTGTAAGTGCTGAGTGCATGGATTGTAAGAAGGCTATGTGCTAGATATACTTGGGGAAGGAGGGTCTGGAAAGGTGCGCACATATCTCCTGTCCTATGTGAAGTACAAGTTTGAGCTCTGTGCTATAACCAGATTGACCAAAGATAATAAAGAAGAAGAAGACTTTGTGGACATAGCCCCAGGGTGGGGGTGAACCACGGTAAACTTGTGTGTTGTGCTCAGTGCCTCAACCTAATGTGTTTATCTCTTCCCATGTGTTGTGCTTTGATATGATTATGCTATGTGATTTGCTATGATATACTTAGATAGATCTACTTTGCTTTATGCTTCTTAGATGTATGGGTGTAGATATGACATATATGAAAGTGCTGAGTGCTAGACCCATTTTGCTATTGCTAAGTGCTAACCTAACCTAGTTCTAAGTGAATGCTGCGGTGCTCTGCGCCATCTGCAGAGTGCCATGAGGGTTAAATACAAATGAATGATCTATGCTAAATTGTTTTCTAAGTGTTAGAATCACATATCTATGTCCCAACTAAGGTTGCAGACACCTGAGTCTTGCAACCACCCCTTCCTCTACCTCAGGTGAGACTTCATCTGCTTTGCAGGTGTTTTTGAAAGGGCCGGTAGTTAGGGTTTTGTTGGTGCACTGTTGAAGCATTGAACCCTAGGTCTGCCCCTGTGCCAACAGACCCCTACTGTTACACAAGAACTAGTATGAGGCTCTCCATGAGAATGGTCCACCCACTCACATAGTTCATATGAAGAAAAACAAGAAGTAGAGGAGGCTCCACTAAGAAATTCCTATGGAGATTGTTCAACTGATGTACCAGACCAAGGGGTGTAGGAAATATAGTCACAAGATGCTACTCCAATTATTCCCAGATAGGTAAGCATCCCTCACTCTCTACCAATTTATGCATCCTTGGTGAGACAAAACACACTATTAAGGATGATAAATTTGAAGCTTAAGATCAATTTAAAAATTCTCAAAGAAGAGCTTCAAGAACACAGGGTACCTAAGAAATCATGATACCTTGCAACAAGTCCTTTTGTTACAGAGGAGCCCTTCACTGAATAAAAAAAAAATATGAACTCAAAGAGACAAAATAGATATTTGTTCAAGCTACACTTTTCATGTTAGTAGATAAGGCCACTCAGACAGAGACAAAGAAACATATCAGAAGAGTTTCAACATAATAAGATATCAATAAAGAGAAGGGGACAATATAACATGTACTATGTGTATCAATGACCCCCAGGGCCACCATGACATCTATAACATTGAGTGATTGTTGGTTTCCTGGGGACATGCAACAATTTTGGGTTGGGGAGATGAAAAGTGCCTAAAATGACATACTTTTGGCACCCGTCTATACCTTTTTGCTTAACATTTTCCATTAGTTAATTCCTTTTTTATCCTTCCTTTATCCAGTTCGTCCTACTTATCACTAAGGTATGAATCCTTCCCCACATGCCACTATTCTGTTATTTTTTCATAATTATTAAAAGGAACTCGTTATTTTTAGTTACTAATATTGCTACATAGGAGAATACAACAGCCCCAACACCTCAAAGTGTCTACAACACCTCTTTGATGCAACTCCAAGTGATGCAGTTTTGAGCACAAACCAAGTTGTTGCAATTTCGGGCACAAACCAATTGTAGCAACTCAAGGTGCATTCGTAGTTGCTACGAATCCAAACAAATCATTGCAAATCCAAGCACGCTTTTCATTGCTGGGACTCCAAATAAAGATCACCAACACAAAAATCAACGCTACAACTGGAAGTTGGGAAGCAATATTCTTAAAGAAAGGCGATATGAGGCAAGTGGGTGACTAAAGGAGAACTTATTTTGATACAATATTTGTAACTGGATGAACAATTATATTCTCATGACTATCCATCCCTTGTTTTTATAATTTTAGATAATATTAATTTTGTACAAAAACCTCAGCTTGCCCAGAGCCGGGGGGGGAGGAAATTATTTTAACAATTCAAGTTGTTACTATTGTATCTTTTAGACTTCGACAATATAACTTATGTTTCTTCTTTCATTGTGTGTTGATGTACTAGTGATCGTGTGATTTTGGTTTCATAGTTCAATACCTTGACTAAGGGGGTAGTCCCCCCTCCTTAGCCAGGTACTACCTGTAACAATAGAGCTAAAGATTAGTATTTTAATTATGTTCAATTTATTTTGTCGTTATTTCCATTTAATTGTTGTAACTCCAGATTCATAGAATTACTCGTATTTCGTAGAATTTTTCTGATTTTCTTCCATTCCAGAACAATAGTGTAGTTCATTTGATTTCATAGTCATTCTATCTATTGCAATTCTAGATACACAGAACAATGTTGCGAACTGTGTGTGGTTTGGTTTTCTATTTTTAAATTACAATTCAAAATTTTGAGAAGTTACGATCATAGATGACTCTGCAATTTTCATTGCTTCAACTCATGTCTTCATTGCTTCTGCTACATAGAGTTTCGTTGTTGCAACTCACATTACTGAAACTCAAGTATGATATTCTTTTTGTGTTGCAGCTTCATTGTTGTGAGTTGCTGCAACTCCGCTTACAACTACACTTTATTTTGTTTGCTTTCTGATTTTTGATAGCTTTAGTCCTCAATAGCTTGGGATTGGTATTGAATGAGAAAAAACTTCATTGTCACAACAATACGATATCTTCATCATACTCAAGCGAGTCACCAATAGATCATAACACAATTTTAATTTTTGCAAGTGTGATTTCAATTCTCGCAAGTGTGATTTCAATTTCCGCAAATGTGATTTCAATTATCGCAAGTGTGATTTCAATTTCCACAAGTGTAATTTCAATTTCCGCAAGTGTAATTTCGATTTTCGCAAGTGTGATGTCAATTTCAGCAAGTGTGATTTCAATTTCTGCAAGAGTGCTTTAATTTCCACATGGGTGATTTCAATTTCCTCATGCCAGTGTGCTGTTTAATTTCCTGCAACTTAGGCCATAAAATAGTTTGGTGACTTGATTAAAGTATTTTGAATCTTTGAATTATGACATTAAAGTGCTACAACACCGTAATGAAAACAACACTCTTCTTGCATAAATTATGCATGACCGTTTGCAAGTTCCATATGAGCCCCATATTGATAATTAAATGTACAAGTCTTCCTTTGATTACTAAGTTAATTATGAATTAATTGAAAATTCCTTCAAGAGGCCATTGGAAAAGGGAGAGTAGAACTCCAACATGGAAGTTTTGAGAATGTATTGGAAGTTTAAAAAGTCTCCATGAATCTACTCTCTATCTATCAAATAACACAATCAAACACATGAAAAAGGGTGAAATTCACACATGATTCTGTGGCCATATATGATATACATGACAACTCTAAGATTTTTGTTGGTGAGGTAAATCACCAATCTTGGTTGTATACATTATATAAGTTTGTTTCTAAATTTGATTCCTCATTTCTATTGACTCATTCTGATGATGATAGTGGATTTGGGCATGAGAGATTTGGTAAACTAAATTTTAGGTACATGCAACAACTCGACATCTCAGGGAATGGTCAAAGGCATGCATCTCAGGAGATGCATTCACATCCTATTACACCATAAATCCAAGATGACGAGTCCACACATTCATATCATACTTCATATCTAAGTTTTGAATCATATTCAGAAGGTGATGTACATACAAATGATGGGAATATATATGATGAGCCACAACAGATGCCCAAGTGGGTGAATTCCACCATATAGGGAGAAAATGACCTTGTGGGATATCCACATGATCAGAGGAGGACAAGATCCTAGTTTGAGGAGCCTCCTCATTCAATTGAAAATGTTGAAATAATGATTCCCATGCATTACTACATGGTTCAAGCTTCAATCCCTCAGCCCTATGAAGAGGCTACATGGAATCTCCTCGAGAACCAAACTCGGGATATGGTTCCGCTTCCTTCAGAAAGGATTTTTTTTTGTTTCATATGGGTCAAAAAGATCAAGAGGGAAGTGAATGGAAAGGAAATACATGTTCTCAAAGGACTTCAACATATCCATACAAATTTCTGCATCTTCATGAAGACTTTCATTAAGTAGAGGTTCCACACTCTGCGTGACCATCTTGGAGTGAAGGACATAGTTTCTTAGCAACTATATTTTCTCTTATTTTTGATGCGTTGTACTTTGAGGGGGGGTTTTCCCATGAGTTTTTCCCTCTTTCCTCACCTTAAGTGTTCATTCATTTAGAAGCATTGTAAAATGGGTACCTAACATGGCCTTGTAGCCAAGGCCCATTCTTTATTTACACCCTAGTAGTGTTCATGGGGGTGTTGGAGATATTACAAACTCACCTAGTAACTCCTATTTTTTAGAGTTTTCTAGTCACTGTAAGGGTCTCTTATTTTTTAGGATATTTACTAAATATTAGGGCACTTCCTAAAAGGAAGGGCACATTATCACTTAAGTTAGGACTTCAGTTAAGCCATAATTGATCTCAGTTGACCAGTGGAAGACCACTCATGCATATATTTCCTATATTTTAGGGCATGAGGGCACACTTCCTTTGCATGAATGAACTATTCTTGGTCTCCACACTTGTCACTCAGTTAAATTGTTTCCTCTTAATCAATTAATTAATACTAGCTAGTAGTCGACTCCCGTTACAGTGAATTGGAGTCCATATATCCTTTATATCACTACTATGGCGCATGTTGATCCAGGTGGATATAGGTGGCCACCCACCTCTTCCAACTAGCTCACATACAATTTTCATCTTGGCAATTTTTTTCTAGTTTTTTGGGTCCTAAACTTTTGGGGCCATTTTGAGGCCCTAAACAACGTTTTTTGGGCCCGCCACAGTCACACTGTAGACAAAATCAGAGTGTGACAAAAAAATGTGTAGTCTTCAAATAGACCTTTCCGACATGCTATCGTGCACCTAAAACAAAGATCGTATGCAAAAGTTACGACCTCGGGAAGTTGATGTACCAACTTACCCCATCGAGGCCTACATGACTTTTGGCGCTTCATCTCCTAGGGTTAGGTTTTTGGATGTCTAGGGTTTTCTGATTACTTATTGATGAAAAAAAGGATTGGAGGCCTCATTGTAATGTGCTCAGGAGAATGCGTGTAGCTGCCACATATCTTCTCAGAGATTAGCTACCACCATTCGAGCAAGATTGTTTCATTATGCATTTTTACAGTTTCAACAAATTTCTTTATTGAATATAAGTTAAGTTTCACTATATCTCTGTTATTGTTCTTTATATATCTGATTTAATGTTATAGATCTGTGTTTCATTTTTTTATGCTCATAAATCTAGATCAGTGGTATTAGAGCGGTCTTCTCTTCATTTTTTTTTCTTTGCAAGTCCCCAAAGAGGTCAGGGTATAAACAATCGGGACTTGAACCAGTTGAGCCTTTGCAAGATTGGCCTCGCCGAACCCAACAAACATCCATGGGGGAAGAAAAGAGAGACGATGAGGTAGGAGATCCCTTTAAAATGTTGCTCTAGGAAGCCCTCATGCAATACAGGAATGAGGTGATGGATAATTTTTTGCAAATCCTTCGGCGACTACCAACAAACGATGCATCTTCCTTGAGCAGAGGTGCCACCCCCTTCAAGGTACAAATCAATTTTGATATTACTATGTTTGAAGGTCAAATAGATGTGGATGTTGTAGACAAATGGTTAAACCTTATATAGGGGTATTTTTCTGTCCATAACTTTTTTGATAGAAAACATATTACATTTGCGCTCCTTAAGGTCATCCCCCATGTCAAATATTGGTGGGAGACTTTCTGTGAGAAAAAGGAAAAAGAGGAATCTACATTATTTGTAGTCGCACCCACTGGGAGTTCTTTCAGAGAGGATATTAAGGAACAATACTACCCTGTTGGAAGTTATGAGGACTTATATACAAAATGGACCACACCGCAGCAGGAAAGGGACCAAACAATGCCAAAATTTACCAATATCTTCCATACCTTGCGCACCAAGCTAGGTATCAAAGACTCTGAGCGACATATGGTGCTTAATTACCATGATGGTATGGATAGATATGTCTATAAATAAATGGATTTTCTGGACATCTCGTCCTTGGGCGCGACCTATCAATATGCTATCAAAATCGAGCATAAGCTTAAACAAAAGACACAGAAGTTTGGGTCTGCGAACCCCTCACAACAGAAGTAGGGAAAAGGTGTCCTCAACCCATAGAACAAAGGACAGAGTAAGGATGGATAGACTTAGGACAAATAGTCTAAGCCGCAAACAAAGAAGGACAATGGGAAGACAAAGAAAGACATTGGGAAGTGGTGTGAGTTCCATAAGAGCCCCTAGTATAACACTGTTGAATGCCACTCAAAGCAGTCATTGGTGGTCGAGGTGAAAGCCTTTGAATTCGTTGTGGGCTCCGACTATGATTTAGAACCATAAAAAGGGAGACAAATCATTGACACAGAACCCATTTCCACCGTTTCTATCACCAAGGTCCAACTCGATGAACCTGATGAACCAGAAGAAGGTGAGCACCTCTTTCATTCACATATGTGGGTGAAGGGTACTTCGCTACACTTCATCTTTGATAACAATATCTAGAATAAAATCATCTCATTGGAGGTCATCAAGTGGTTGGATTTACCGACAACACCACACCCACAACCGTACACCATCAGTTGGCTTCACCAAGGGAGTGATCTTTGTGTTAGCCAACAATGTCACATGTCCTATGACATCAAGCCCTTATAAGATGAGGTATTTTGTGATGTTGCCCCCCTTGAAGTTTGTGATGTTGTTTTGGGCCTACCTTATTTATGGAAATGTCATGCTATATGAGTCTAGGCCTTGTAGTGTTATTATTACTTTGGATAGGAAATTGTAAAGGATACCTGAGGTAGTCCCACCTACTTCCATTTTCTTGATCTCTGCCAAGCAATGCAGGAAGGTCATCTCTCAGATCGGGAGGTTTGTCTTCTTCGTGATTCACACTCAAAGTGAGTGGAAGCTTGCATCCACCTCCATGGCCTCTGCGACATGTCTCTCCATGTAGCAGAAGCAAGTAGATAAGGCCGTGGAAGAATACAAAGACATCTTCTACTCAACCACTATAATACCTCTACACTATCAGGTCAAGCACTCAATCGATCTGACTCGTGGTGCACCGCTACCCAATGGGATATTCTATCACCACTCTCTATCAAAAAATGAGGAAATTAAGCACCACATCCAAGAGATTCTTGAAAAGGGGCATATCCGACCAATATCATCACCTTGTGGAAGCCCAATCGTGCTTGTGCAAAAGAAAGATGGGACCTTGAGACTCTACATTGATTACCGGGCCCTAAATAAAATCACAGTCAGAAACTGGTACCCAATTCCCTGAATTGATGATCTCCTTGACCAACTCAAAGGGGAAAAATACTTCAGTAAGATTGATCTGAAGTTCGGCTACCACCAAGTCCCAATAGAGCAGACCGATGTATGGAAGACTGCCTTCAAGTCCAAAGAAGGTATTTTTGAATGGTTGGTCATGCCCTTTGGCTTCACAAATGCCCTAACAAATTTCATGAGGATGATGGATGATATATTGTGGCCTTTCAACAATTATTTTGTGGTGGTGTATTTGGATGACATCCTCATCTTCAACAATAATTGGGCGAAATACTTGCAACATATTCAACAGTTTCTGCACACTCTGCGACAACACAAGCTATATGAAAATTTGGAAAAATTCTCCTTCGACATGAACATGGTTGAGTACCTAGGCTACATTATTGATGAGCATGGGGTGCATGTCAATCGAGACAAGATCCATCTCAATCGTGACTATCCATCCTTGACCAAAATCATTGAGTTTCGAAGCTTCTTAGGCCTTGCCAATTTCTATCGCAGGTTCGTGTTGGGATTCTCCCACATTGCATGGGCCCTTATCCAAGTGACCAAGGGTGGTGGCAAGGAAAAGTTCATGCGGGGCCAGTCACAACAGAAAGAATTCGATGATTTGAAGCAACACTTGTGCTTAGCCCCGATGCTCTCATTACCTAACCCGCATCAACCTTTTAAGATTGAGACATATGCTTTTGACTATGATGTGGGTGAGGTTATCACTCAACATGGACATCTTGTGGCCTATCATAGTGAGACACTATCAAATACTGTTCGTAAGTACCCCAATTATGAAAAAGAAATGTACTCCATTGTATAATCCTACCACTAGTGGAGGAATTACATTCTTGGAAAGGAGACAATCATCCACATTGATCAAAAGCCTCTGCAGTTCATGCAGACACAAGGGAAATTACATAATGACCGCCATAAGAAGTGGTCCACATACTTGCAATAGTTCCATATCAACATCAAGTATAAGACACATAACACCAACGACATTTCTGACTGCCTCATTCAACCTCCAGTTGAAACACTAACCACAGTGCTACACTCCTGCGAACATGAGACCTCCGGATGGCCCCAACTCTATGAGAGATATCTTGACTTCTCCACTACCTACCATATGCTGGAAACAAACACAACTGCCACTGATTTCCATATTTAGGATGGTTTGTTATGCCATCTGAGCCATCTCTGCATCCCATAAAGCGAGCGAGTGAATAAAATTTGGGAATATCACTACAGTCGGGTGGTAGGATACTTTGGCATACAAAAGATAATGGCAATGATGTAGAAAAATTTCTATTGGCCAAAACTTCGACGTGATGTTAGCAAGTATATCAGGTCTTGCATGGACTTCACCATTTCCAAGCCAACCATTAAGAAACAAGGCATGTACACCCCTTTTCCTAGTCTCGATAGACCCTGGTAATCCATCTTGATGGACTACATGTTGGGCATTCCTTCAACCAAGTAGAGAAATGACTATGTTTTTGTGGTTGTTGATCGATTTTTCCAAGATGGTGATTCTGGCCACCTACAAGAAGAGCATTGTGGTGGAGGCCACTGCTAATATCTTCTTCGAATGAGTGTGGGTACATTTTGGGATACCAAAAACCATCGTCTCAGATCAAGACAATCGGTTCCTTAACACATTTTGGTCGAACCTCTTGTCATGGCTGGACACCAAGCTCACCAAATCCACAAACATCCACCCCCAAATAGATGGCCAAACCGAGGTCGTCAACAGGATGATAATGCATATCTTGCACATGTACAACTCCAAGCATCTGCATACATGAGATGAGAGTCTCCCCTATGTTTAACACAATTACAATAGAGCCATACATAGCTCAACCAGGCATATCCCCTTTCAGGTGGGGTTGAGATTTCAACCATTGGGTCCCATGGATGTTGCACTACCCCTTACGTACACATAGGTAGAATCATCCCATGCTAAACCGAAGCCAAAAAATCCACCCGAGTCATTGAAATAATCCATCACATCCTCCAACAGGTTCAGGATATTTTGTAGATGTCCAGTGCTAGGTACAAGCAATACCATCATCAACACTGGGTTCCACACAAGTTTTAGGTGGAAGATAAAGTTTGGTTGCATTTGTAGAAAGAACACCTTACAGGACCCCATCAAGAGCTTCTTCCACTCTACTATGGACCTTAAATCATCACCAAGGCTGTGGGTAACAATGATTTTGAGCTCAACATCCCCCCCTTCCTTTGCTTGAACCCAATTTTTAATGTGGACCTGCTTCGACCATACTTTCCACCATTATTAAACACCTTAGAGATAGTAGAATAGTTGACACTGAAAAATATCAACCCTGAATGCATGGAAAAAGTATCCACTAATCATATCATAGACACATAGGTCAAGGGTACTCACTAACATAAGCTTTGTCTTTATCATATTGTCAAAGCGGGGTAGCTCCTGCACCAAGGAAAGTGGTTCACCTGGGGCCAAATTTAACAGAAATTTCCTCATCTGATGGGGGAACTCAATGAAATGGAGACCATTGATTCCTAAGGAGGGAGGATTGATCTAGGTGTATATCGGTGGCCACCCACCTCTTCCAATTGGCTCACATACAATTTCCATCTTAGCAATTTTTTTCTAGTTTTTCGGATCCTAAAATTTTGGGGCTGTTTTGAGGCCCTAAACAACGTTTATTGGTCCTGCCATAGTCACACTATAGACAAAGACAAAGTGTGACTAAAAAATGTGTATTCCTTGGATATACCTTTCCAACGGGCTATCATGCGCCTAAAACAAAGATCGTATGCAAAAGTTACGATCCCGGGAAGTTGATGTACCAACTTACCCCATTGGGGCCCACATGACTTTTGGTGCTTCATATCCTAGGGTTAGTTTTTTGGATGTATAGGGTTTTTTGATTACTTCTTGATGCTAAAAAGTCTTGGAGGCCTCATTGTAATGTGCTCAGGTGAATGCGCATAGCCTCCACATCTCTTCTTAGAGATTAGCTGCAACCATTCGAGCAAGATTGTTTCATTCTGAATTTTAAAGTATCAAGAGATTTCTTTATTGAATAGAAGTTAAGTTTCACTGTATTTCAGTTATTTTTCTATGTATATCCGAGTTAATGTTATAGATCTATGTTTCATTTCATTCCGCTCATAAATCCGGATCACATGTACTCCATGATATTGGCACATTACTTCTCTTGGACTATATATTAGCGTGTGTATTTCTCATTCTTTCTCTCTCTCTCTCAATTCTCTTGTAAGTTTTATGTGATTTTCTCTAGCTATGTTCTCTGTGAATGGTTTTCACCCAACCTTCACAGATATCCATTCTAGAAATATTGCCACCACAGACACTGCTATGATAGTCATTCAAGACCCATTCGACCTCTTTAAGGGTGAGACAATGACAAAAAATAGTATTGATTCCTTTCCTATAAAGGAAATTTCCTATGAGTAGATATCGTGGAGCTTGATATAATATGTCGATTATCACATGAAAGGTGAGGACCACATTTTTTATTGCATAGCTAAATTAGGATGTTATTGTACCAAGGAAACTTTGATGATATGGAAAACAAGTTCTCGTTGGTAAGATCATCATTAAGAATATGATCAATCACACTTGTTGGTAGGTTAGAGATGAAATTATTCAAGGACAAGGATTTATTACTCTTGGGATTGGTGAATTCAAGATCAAAATCTTAGTGGATCATGATATAATTGGTGAACTTACCATCAATGATTCGCCAACTCAAGAGATATTGCATGGGATTTGAATTTTCAATGACATTGGCATTTCACAACAAGATATAATG
>ML821926.1:39808-62419 GCA_009831015.1 Picea engelmannii
AGTATTACCTTTATTTTTTCTGGGTCGAATTGAATACATTTTTCTAAGATGTGATGCCTTAGTACAATTCCATCAGTTTCCATCATGAAACACTTTTCATCAATAAGGAAAAAATTTGACTCCTTGCACCTGATTAACATCTTTTCCATATTGGCTAATGCCTCATCAAATTTGTCCCCGCATGTTTTGAAATCATCCATATAAATTTTCATGCAATCGTGAACTAGATCGGAGAATATACCTATAATATCTCGTTGAAAGGTGGCAGGGGCGTTGCATAAGCCAAATGGTAGAGAATGGTAGGAAAATGTCCCCCAAGGATAGGTGAATATTGTTTTCTCTTAATCTTCAGGGGCAATTTGGATCGGGTCGTATCCACTAAAACTGTCGAGGAAAGAAAAATACTTATTTCCTGCTAACGTGTCCAGGACCTAGTCGATAAATTGTAATGGGAAGTGATATTTATGTGTTGCTTTATTTAATTCTCTATAATCTACACAAATTATCCATTTACCATTTTTCTCCAGTACCATGACAAGAGGGGAGACCCATTGCCTATCAGAAATGGGATAGATGAAGTTAGTTGTAAGCAGTTTATGTAGCTCCTCTTTGACTATGTCTTTCATTGTCGGATTCATCTGGCACTGAGGTTGACAAATGGGTATGGAACCTTACTTAATATATATATGATGTGTGCAAAGGTCGGGATGGATTTCCTTCATGTCAAAGTAATCCTAGGCAAAGGCATCATTGTTCTTTTTCATCACTTGAACCAGTCACTCCTTTTATTGTTCAGTTAGTCCTTGCTTGATTTTCAAGGTTTTCCCTGGGCTAATTTCTACTATTTCTATAAGGGATCCTTGGTCTTGTTCTTGTTTCGGTTCATGTTCGATGGGTGAAATTCTTGTTGAGACTAGAGAAATTTGAGTTTGCGGTTTCATAATATGCTCTAGAATCTGTGTGTTTCCTAAGGAAGAGAAAGAATCTATAAAAACCATTAATAATTTTGTCATCCTCTATTTTATCTCTTATGGATAGGTATTGATCTATGGAGAGGACTTGATGAGATTGCCCCTCTTCATCACTCTCTTCTCCATCAATCCAATGTAGTGTTTCTAAGTCTGTGTTGGGTTTAGCGGGAGGGTAGAGGGTTAATTGTTTGGTGGATGTCCCATGTGAAATGGTCATGTTGCATGACTGACAATAGATGTAGGCATTGGCAGTGGTTAGCCAAGGTCATCCCAAGATTAGAGGATACCCTCCCAGAGAGGTTTTAGGTTGTAGGACCATGAACTCAATGGGATATTCCCATGAATCCATGGAGATCATTACATCTTCTAGAATGTCCTCTGGTTTAATGGTTGATCTATCAGTGAGTTGAAGGAATATGGGGGTTCCCCTAAGGCCTTTAACGCCTGAGGCTTGCATGGTTTTTCATCTCATAACATTGATGGTAGCCCCAAGGTCGATTAATGTGTTATTGATAAGTTTATTGTTGATTTGCACATTAATGACTAGATTTACAAGGTCATAGTATTTAGTTGTGATAATTCCCCCCATCATTAGGTCTGATAGTTTTCCCATGACATGAATAGTTTGGGAATCCTTTCGTTTCCTACCAAGATTTCTCGAACAAATCTCTCATATCACTTTTGAATAAATTGGTAAATACTTGATTGCTTGAAATAGAGATATTTTCACACACACATTTTTTACTTCTCCTAAGAAATCAAACTCAAGCTATGTAAAAGTTTTTTCCCAATTTAGCCTTTCAGGATAGGATGGGATTTTTCATCTTTTGAAGGTTTCTGAGATTTTTTTTCATTCTGATTCTTTATTTGGGACCTCCTCATTTATATCTTCAATGCTAATATGAGGTTTTTCCTTATTTAGAGTCTTCCCATATCTAAGGTAAATATTGTTACGGTCTAGGGAAGAGATGGAGTAAGTAGGGTAGGTTGCAAGTCCTGTAGATTGCGCTAGTTGACCTGGCCTTCCATTATTTGGGTTAGGTATGGGTTGTGCAGGTAGTTGTTGTTGAAGAGGGGTGGATGTAGATTCCTGCATTTGGGGAGGAGGAAGAAGTGCATGGGTGGTTGTGTCATAGGTTGTTGAGGTCCTCCCATGGTGGGATTTCTCCATCCTTGTTGCCATAACTAGTTAGGAGGAGGAGCTATCCATTATTTTGTCAGCATACCCCATGGTTGAGAAGCATATTACATTGAAGGATTAGTCTGATATGAAATGAAATATTGAGATTGATCTTGGATCATACCTTGAGGTCTAAGCTACCAGGGTTGTTATTGAGAGATGTAGAACAATTGTTCTGGCTCCTCAAATTTTTGATAGATGGATTTTAGTCTAAGAAGGGATGGATAGTTATGAGTAGCATGGTCCTCTCTACATATTATGAATACCTTGATATTATCTAATGGAAATTCTCTCTTTCGATACTTCATTCTGCATCTTGGAAAAAATATAGCCAATGCTCATTCTATTTCTTCCAACTTCTTGTTCATTTGTAGTGTACCTAACTGGGAGCTCATGGAAATAAGTATATTGGTCTTAAAGTCCTCTAGAATGTTCTCGATTTCTTCCCTCATTACTCCACTTCCAATAGTATTGCCTGCTCTTTCCAATATATCTCTTGACCCTTTGCTTGATTTAGATGTGCCTCTGGAATATTTATGAAAATGTTCTAAGATATTATCATATTCTAATTGAGAAACATCTCCTTCTCCCATAAGGTTGAGGAGTTCTAGAAAATTATCTTGGATTCCTCTTAGAAATAATACACGTCACATTTTGGGAGGAAAATATCCTTTCTTTTCTCTCTATAGGTTATAGGTGAATCATTCAATGTAACCTTCCATACTCTCATCTTCATGTTGCATCATATTGAATACTTCCTCTCTTCTTTCTTTGTCCTTCTAGTAGTCTTGGTACTTGTCCAAAAAAATATTTTTCATTTGATCCCATGAGCAAATTATATCCTTTTCGACACCCATAAACCATCATAGCACAATGCTTTTAAGTGTGGTGGGAAAGAGTTTCAATTTTTGGGTGTATGTCACATATTCATAGCCTCTGCAAAGCACATTGAACTCGAAGAGGAAGGTATTAGGATATTCTTTATATAACCGATGAAATTTTGGTAAGGCAGAATGAGGGATGTTATTCATATTGGTTTCCTCATACATTTCTTTGATTAGGAATCTGAAATTCATGGGTTCCTTGACAATCTTGTGTGCCATTTATTTCTGAGGGTTGTCCTCTTCTTTGAAAGGTGCCTCGGGAAAAATGAACTCTTCTGAATCGTAATTCTCATTGATATGTTCCTCTGACAATGGAATCTCAGTGTGCAGAGATCCTTACACAGTCTCGGATACCGAAGGAGATGCTTCAGGCTGCTTTTTGTCAAGGGAACTTGTTGTAGGTGATAAGTAATTTGGTTGTTGATGCTCCTTTCCCTCTTGTGATTGACCTAAAATGTTAGCTTTTGGGGGTTTTGGGGAGAGCTGATAAATCTACCTTGTTGATCTTTAGATTTGGGCATAGAAAAGATTAGAAAATCATCCTACAAATTACTGAAAAGAAATAATAACATTTATTCTCGTAAAATGAAGAAAAATCCACACAAATAAACAACACTACTTTCTTTTTGATAGTTCCCTAGCAACGGCACCAAAAATGATAGAATTTCCAATTACTTCCTAATTAACTTAGTAAGAAAATGAAGATTTGTACATTTAATTATCAATTTGGGGCTCGTATGGAACTTTTGAACTGTCGTGCACAATTTATGCAAGAAGAGTGTTGTTTTCACTACGACATTGTAGAACTTTAATGTCACAATTAAAATATTAAAGATAATTTAATTAAGTCACCAAACTCTGATATAGCCTAAGTTGCAGGAAAGTAAATAGCACATTGGGAGGAAATTGAAATCACTCTTGCGTAAATTAAAGCACTCTTGCAGAAATTAAATCACACTTGTTGAAATTGAAATCACACTTCCGTGAATTGAAATTACACTTGCAAAAATTGAAATAATACTAGCGAGAAATGAAATCAAACTTGCGAGAATTGAAATCACACTTGCGGAAATTGAAATCACACATCTGAGAATTGAAATCACACTTGCATAAATTAAAAGTATGTTATGATATATTGGTGACTTTCTTGAGTATGATGAAGATATTGTATTGTTGTGACAATGAATTGTTTGTTAATTTAATACCAATCCCAAGATATTAGGGACTAAAGCTATCAGAAATTAGAAAGCAAACAAAATAAATTTCAGCTACAATTGAAGTTGCAGCAACATGAGTTGTAGAAATGAAGTTTTTGGGCGCAGACCTATCTTGAGGAGGAGGGATATTTTGGGCGCATGCACAATTTTGGAGAAGAATGTCTATTTTGGGAAAGACCTAATTTTGGAAAGCGCGCAATCGACGGCAAGAAAGAAGCATGCAAAAAAGAAGAAAAAGAAGCACACAAGAGGAAACGCAACATGGCGTGTAGGCAAAAAAACCTAACCATGTTAGGGTTAGGGTTTTTTATAAATATTGTAACGGCTATAAGTCTAAAAGATAGTATAAAGAAGAACCTAGGAGGTCTAGGTTAGTGGTTGGGTCAATTGATTGTTTTTTGGAGAAAGAGGTTAGTTCAATTGTTATTATAATTGTAATACGGTGATAGAAGAGTCGAGTAAGCCAGATTATGAGGGTTAGGTCATAGGCTGAGGATCATGGTGTGATCTAGTCCGCCTCACAGAGGTTCTTTAACCTCATAGTGCTTGTATGATTGAATATGTAATGTGCGTAGTGCCATATTTTGCAGTAGGCATAATAAAAGAGCAGAGAAGCCAAATATTTGTGGACGTAGTCCAATAGGGGGTGAACCATGGTAAAACCTGTGTTATATGTGATTTTTATTGCATGGTTACTTTCTATCAATGATTAGTTATGAATGGATTCTTAAGCTAGATAGATTAGAATACATGCATGGGCCTAAAAGATGAATGAATCCTAGGAATACTCGAATGAATAACATAATGAATGCAAGAAGAAGGTAGAATACACTCCTATATCCCCACTCATTCCTATACTACAAGCACTTGAGCATTGCAGTCACCCATAAATCTATCCCGAGTGAGACTGCACAGGGCACTATGTGTGTTGTGTTGCCTTCTGGTTTACCAGGAGGGCCGAGAGTTTTCGACGGTTTTGTTGGAAACTTGTTGAGATCCAAACCTAGGTCAACCCTAGAAGTAGAAGTGACACATTTAAGCCAACAAATGGTTATGTTACCGGCTGGAACTACATAGGATTGAGTGGAAGGGATCCGTGAAAGAATCACGTAGAAAATGAAAGTATAGAAGGGAATGTTTAGGCCATGGAATCCAACAAAGGAACTTGATTTTGTGCAGAAGGATAACAAAAACCCTAATTTAACCCCACGCAAATATCTTGACAAATACATGTTTAGCGACCTTCGTGAGGTATTTTTCTATGATTTCCCACATTTGTTGCAGGAGTGGATATTGAGGTTAAAAGAAAACCACCCAACAAATTGAATCAGACAGCTGGAGTGGAATCATGTGGAGATCGCCCAGTTACAACAAGTTAACAACAAATTTAAGCGTGCAATATATTTCTAGTTAGACAATATTATTGCAGGGTTTATCACCAAATTTGCAGTAGATATCGCGAAGTCTTACAGTGCAGCAGAGCAGGATTTTCTAAAAGGAACTAGAGGTAGGTATATCATATCATTGTATACTTCAGTAAATATTTTGTTGTATAACAACGGTGTGATGACCATGGAATCAAACAGCTAAACTTCCCTACGTGCATGGGGGAAGGGAGGAAGCACTAACAAGAGGTGGAGAAATGGATAAGGGAAAGAAGAAGGAGGCCATGGACCCAATCATGATGGAGGAAGACCAGATAAAAAAGATAATGGAAACAGCTTGAAAGACGCACAGTGGAGCACCCTACCAATATAAGATGAATAATAAGAAGAGGTAGAGGATCTTCAAGCTATGGAGAAGATTTAGGAAATCCTGCGTACAACATACGAAAGGAAAACAAGAGGTCCAAGGGCAGGAACAAAAGGAATAACTTCAATCTAGATCAATGTCAGTGTGGAACCTATAACCCGATGTGCGACTAGTACACCAGAAAGAACATCAGTATCTAGACAACCAAATTTTAGTGGTAGAAGAACAATAGAACAAGGATCCAGTCAAGGAGCATCAACTGGGGGAGCCAGTTGTTATGAGGAAAATCACTCTATGGAATTGGTTAAACCACAATAGACAAAAATGACTATAGAAATAAACTCTAATCTCATGTATGCTATATAAACAAGTATGATAACAAGACAAGATAAGGAGCCTACCTCGTCTAGACGTTCGATGAAGTCCATCGTTGATCACTTGACCCAAAGCAATTCACCTGTAACTTGTCCTCAACAACCAAGATACGAAAGAATATGGTGATAATATATAAAGTTATCACATTAAATAGCATAATCCATCAATATTCATAACAAATACACCCATGGAATAACAATTCAAATATTTGCAAGACATTATTTGGATGAGAAAAGAGTATTTCTATTAAAATGTAATCAATATAAGTGTATGAATGACAAACTTTTGTGTCGGCACGTTCGAAACCAAGAAACTAAGTCCCTTCTAGCTGGGCCTCCACCACTTCAATCCTCCAGCAAAGGCAAGCTCATATAAGAGACACAATGAGGTTCTCCATCAAACAGGGAAGAGCTTGGGGGTTGAACAATGTGTTCAAACTTAAAAGGACAAAGGGATGCAGACTCAATATTAAGTGAATAATTTCTCCAGAGCAACTTTTCTCTCAAATTTGAATTCTTCTCCTCTTTTCCACATCTTGGATATGGACCATTTATAACCTTCAAATGGAACTGAAGGGCCGAGTCGGAACGTTTCTAGTATATGGAAGGTCCAAGATCATGGATCCTGTGACGTGACATGGAAACCCGACACCATTTTTTAATTTTGAGCACAAAACCTGATGTATGCAGGTTGTAATGGTGCAGCCTGTGTATACGCATGCTATATAGTTGTTAGGGTACGTATATGTGGAAAAATGCAATTTTTAGATCTGGGAACTGCAAAAAAGGACTTCAAGTCTGCATAGGGAAATGGAAAAAGGCCCTCTAAGCAAGTTTTCATATGGTGAGGAAAATCTTGCTATAACACCAGTTCAAGAAGTAACAGACAAATATATACACTATGGGGAGGAAGTAGTTCAACGCAGTTCAGAATGGCAGGACACGATCGCATGATTAGATTACCATAATTCCAGGAAGAGGTGTCATAGGACCCTGAAAAGAATTTATTTATCTGTGAAAATATTTGGGAAGCAAAGAAGATCATAGATGAGGATACAAAACTTGCGCAGTTAGTTATCACGTTAAGAGACTATGCACTGGACCGGTACATGAGCCTAGATGTAAACAGTCCACTAGGAACAACAAGGACTATTGCAGACGTAAAAAAACTATTCATAATTGAGTTTCATAAGCCCAACTCAGAAGATCAGTATATGAATGAAATGATTGAAATCATGAAAAAACTAGGTGAGTCTATTTGTGAGATTGTTCAGAGGTTCAAATGGTTGAAAGGTAATTTGAAGTATGCAATTACTGACATGCAACATAGAAAATTATTTGTGAACTCACTATTACCACATTTGAAATACCCTTTAAGAAAACAGAAGTTACAAACTCAGGCAGAGGCTCTGCAGGCAGCCTTACAACTGGAAGAGAACTAGTATCAGAAGACAAATCCAACAATAGAGGAGCTGAAGGAGGATCTGAAGAACCTAACATTTCAACTTAACCAGAATAAGGGAAAAGAGAAAAGAGAAGATGTTTGGTGTACCACATGCAGGACAGAAGGACACCATAATAATGAATATCCAACTTTCGCGCAGTACATGGAAACAGGAGTACCAAACGCTTTTCCAATAGGAGGACCATGGTGCGAAATTTGTAAAACACATGGGCATGATCGATATCATTGTCCAATGATGCAGAACTATAAAACAATACCCAAAAGTTCATACTACATTTTTTACAAGTCAGTGGGTCATGATGATAAACATTGTAGGATGATGGAGCTTATGAGAGAAAGAACTTCATATATGTATAGGGTGTAAGCAGAAATTATGACAGGACAAGTTGCACCTCAGTTCAACCAGGTACCACCTCCATACAACAATGCGCAGTGGCAGTATAAAATTGTGCAATCGCAATACAATAATGTGCAGCCATAGTATAACCACGTGCAGTATAACCAGGTACCTCGGTAAAATGCACCATGAGGAGACCAGGTTGGAGACAAAGGTGGAGGATGAGGTAAAGGATCAATTGGATGAGGTAGAGGGCCAATAGTGTTCCACAACTACCAACATCCAAGACATTATGCAAGGGAATGTCCACTTCCACCAGCGACATGCATGTACTGTCGCGCAGCAGACCATGACACGGAATATTGTTCGACACTCTTAGTAAAAATCCAAGAAAAGAGGAACAAGAACAATCAGAATGTAAAGTGGATTTCTACAGAAGCCAAGGATTATGGAAGAAACATCAATATAGTCACATGAGGAGCAGCCAAGACAAGAAATGTCTCAGTAAGAAAAGATCTAGTGCAACACCAATGGATGAAGAAGAACACTGACCCATAGAAGCAGTTTGATGCACGAAAAGAAAAGGAAACATTCAAGGAATAAAGTCAAGAGTTTCTCAAGAAAAATATTGCATCTACATCAGCTGTGCAGCACACTCAGAACATACCAATGTACAAAATCCCCTCCTCAATTGACCATACCAGTGAAGCACAACCTTTAGAGAAAGTAAGTAACATAAAAACTTTTTTGCAATCTTGTGTTAAGTTATTAAAGGACCCATCATCTTTCAAAATCTTACAAAACCTGCTAGAAAGATGTAACACAAAGGTAGAAGGGAAATTAGAGCAAAAAAAATTAAATCGTCTCCATACAAGAAGAAGGAAAATTAGGGAATTCAAACTAAATGCTAACATTGGGGATTTCAATATGGGGGATATTATACTGGACTTAGGCTCTAAAGTAAATGTTTTAACTAAGAATACATGGCATTGTACGGGAGAACCCACATTAGGCTATTCACTTGTCCAGTTGAAACTAGCAAATCAACACGGAGTTTTACCAATTGGATGGCTTAAAGGTGTGACAGTAGATTTGGATGGAGAGTGCACCGTGGAATACTTTGAAGTAATAGAGATAGTAGATGGCACAACACATTATCCATCATTACTTAGATTGGATTGGGAATTTGATAACCAGGCCATAATAAACTTGAAGACAGAGAAAATGATGTTTGAATCGGGGGACTATAGAGTAATTGCACCATTAGATCCTTCAGAAGGAGAAAGAGGAAGCACCAGATGAATATGATATGTGAAACATTAAAATTACATAAATTGAAGGAGAAAGAGAGGTGGACGGTCCATCTCTGGATTCAGAAGTATTTTTTGCACCAATCAAAGTGAAGAAAGTCCACATTGGGACAACTGACAATCCTAAAATGGCAAGTATTGGAGACTATTGGGATGAACAAACAGTAGAAAGAATAACAGAGTTAATGTGTGAATACAGCGACATGTTCCCAACGACCTTTACAGATATGAAAGGCATAGCAGGAGAGATAGGAGAGATGAAAATACCTCTCAAACATGAGGCAAGACCTGCTAGGTAGAGACCTTACAGACTAAATCTAATATATAAGCAGAAAGTGAAAGCATAAATTGATAGAATGTTGGAAGTTGGTATTATAGAACCAGTAGAGGAATCTAAATGGATAATCCCTATGGTATTCCAAGAAAAGAAACAAGGGGGGATAAGGATTTGTGTAGATCTGAGGAAACTGAATGATGATTTCCTACATGACCATTTTTCTACCCCTTTCACAGATGAAGCCTTAGAGAATGTGGGAGTCCAAAAAGCATATTCATTTACAAATGGATTCTCAGGCTACCATCAGATCAAAATAGCTCCAGAAGACAGGTATAAGACTACTTTTTCTATGGAATGGGGATCCTACAAATATACAGTCATCCCATTTGGGTTGAAGAATGCACCAGTCATATTTTCAAGAGTAGTCATAGCTTCTTTTAAGGAATTCATACATGAGTTTCTAGAACTATATCTCGATGATTGGACTATATATAGTCTGTTAAAGGACCATGTAGAAGTACTAAGGATAATGTTAGAAAGATGCAGGTAATGTAAGATATCATTAAACATCAAGAAATGCATTTTGGGGACATCTTTTGGAATATTGTTGGGACATATAGTGTGTAAACAAGGCTTACTAGTAGATCCTGCCCATATTGCAATCATTGTAAACTTACCACCACCAAATTCAGTGCGTCAGTTAGAGAAACAATTGGACATACATGTTATTACAGGAAATTTATAAAGGGGTATGCACAGATTAATGCACCAATGGAAAATTTGTTAAATAAGGATGTCAAATTCCAGTGTTATGAGGACTGTCAACAAGGGTTGGACACCTTAAATAAAAATATGGTCACAACACCTATCCTAGTATTCCCAGATTGGGAAAAGACATTTCATGTGCATGTAGATGCATCAACCATATAACTTGGAGCAATTATGGCACAGCCAGGAGCAGGGAACTTAGACAATCATATAGCCTTTGTAAGCATAAAATTGTCAGAATCAGAGCAAAATTACAACACCACAGAAAGAGAAGGCCTAGCCATGGTATATGCATTTTGGAAGTTCAGGAACTACTTACTAGGGAAACACTTTAAGATGTTCACAGATCATTCTGCCCCAAAATATCTAGTCAACAAGCCAGTGTTGGGGGGGAGGATATATATATATATGGTTATTGTTATTCCAAGAATTTGATTTCGAAGTGATATTCAAACTAGGGAAGTTGAATGCAGGACATGATCACCTGTCAAGCGTAACTAACGGAGAATAACCTACTAACTTGGAAGACAAATTCCCTGATGCTAGTTGATGAATACTTTGTTGATATCATTAAATACTTAAGTACATGGATTGTGCCACAAGATTTTAGCACTACGCAGAAGAAAAATCTAGTAGTCAAAGCTGCAAACTATCAGCTTATTGCAGGACACTTATATAATATGGGCGCATATAGCATTTTGAGACGGTGTGTATTAGAGCATGAAAGGCCTAGAATTTTGGAAAAACATCATGAAGGTATAGTTGGGGGACACTATTCAGGAAAAGATACCGCGCAAAAGGTATTGTGCACAGTATTATGGTGGCCAGTAGTCCATAGATATTCCAAGGAATATTTCCATAAATGTGATGTATGTCAGAGGGTTGACAAACCCAACATAAGGGATGAGATGCCCTTAAGACGACAAGTAACATTGAAAGTATTTGACAAATGTGCAATAGACTTTGTTGGACCAATCTATTCACCAACAAAAAGGTCAGGAGCTAGATATATCATTACTACGAGTAAATACTTAACAAGATGGGCAGAAGCAACACCAATCAAAGACTGCAGCGCAAAGACAGCAACACACTTCTTGTTTGAGGAAGTGATCACTAGATTTGTATGTCCAAGGATTCTGATGAGTGACCAAGGTACTCACTTTATCAATAGTACTATCAGGGCTATGACTGAGGAGTTTGAAGTCTATCACCAGAAGAGTACACCATACCATCCTCAGGAAAATGAAACAGTAGAAGCCTTCGATGAGATCTTGGAGAATGCTTTGATTAAGATCTGCAATTTCAACAGGGATGATTGGGACTTGAAAATACCAGTAGTACTATGGGCATACAGGACCACATGTAAGAAGTTGACAGGACATACACCATGCAGGTTGGTGTATGGGCAGGAAGCAGTGGCGCCATTAGAATTTCTAGTACCCAGTCTGCACTTAGGAGTAATTACCAAAATGACAGAAAGAGGCGTAGTAAAGGAAAGGTTAAATTAACTAATGGAAATCGAAGAGGACAGAATTCTGGAAAGATTTCACCAGGAAGTACAGAAAGCAAGAGACAAAGATTGGCATGAAAAACATATTAAAAAGAATAGTTTTAAGGAAGGAGACCTAGTCCTATTCTATGACAGTAAATTTTTTCAACATCCTGGTAAATTTAGAATGCATCAGCTAGGGCCATATGAAGTAAAGACTGTCACATATGGAGGATCTGTGCAGCTAAAGGATTTGGCAGGAACATAACTGAAATCAATGATCAATGGAAGTCAACTTAAACTGTATAGGGACATTCGACCTCATAACCCATGAAAGTCACAGTGCAGTGAGAAAATCATGTATATAGTGTACCATAGCAAAGATTAGGACAGAAAACTGATAAAAAGAAAGAAAAAGGAGAAAAAGAAGAAAAAAGGAATACAAAAATAGAAAATAGAAGAAAAACACAAAAAAAATAGAAGTTGATTGAACCATAAGAAAGCGTGGAAAAAAGTTGTGCGCAGTAATTACCGTGACAAACATCATAAGACAACGTCTAGGAAAAATTATACTCGATGCAAATGCATGCAAAAAGTGGAAAATGAGTACAACTGGGTCTATAAAAGGCGGAAAGCACATGTTTATTCAACACTTAGCGAATTTTGAGCATAGAGCGAAAAACAGAGTGTGTGCCCTAGCTATCATTTTATGCAAAAGCAAGCAAGTGTGTGAATTTGAGAGAGAATGACTCCACCAAAGTTTGGCGCACCAGGCCAGTGTGTTTGAGTTACTCGGTAGGGCCAAAGACGTAAGGAAAGAATGCCACAGCACAAGAACATGGTCGAGTTGGAGGATGTTACCACCTCAGACACACAATCAATCAGCCTGACACGGGTTGAGGAAGAGACATCAACAGCACAGCAAGGAGAAATAGGGTAGAGCTCTGGGGCCCGGAATGGTATTCTGAACCCTAACCTAGAGATGCCTGTGAATCATGATGAAAAAATGGGACCGCGACAGTCCCATGAACAAGAAGAAGTGGTGGTCGAAGATATAACCGACCGACAGGAGTCCAGAATGGAATAAGAGGACAAAGACACAGCATAGGTATGCACATATGCTACAGGACAAAAAAGAAAGGTGCCAGACACCATGGATGTTACACTCCCCTATCTCCCAGATGCAGTAATTACTGTCTATTATATGTTGGGGAAAGTACCAAAACTTAGGTACGTAGACCATGATGTGCCTGATGCAGCCAAATTCCTAGATTTGGTTGAGCACACTTATTTGATAAACACAGGGAAAGTTGGACCCCTCGAAAAAACCATACTAGAGACAGCACAGTGGATAATGGGTCTCTATAACTCAGGCATCATGAACCTGTTGGATATACCGCATTTCGGGTGCGGTAAGAATGTCAATCTCTACATGAAACAAGTAGTCTCCCACGTACATGGAGGCATCCTTTGGATGGACAGGCTGGTACAGATAGACGTGGCACTAATTTCCAAGATCACGGGACTCCCCACATTCGGCACGTAGCCAGAGGAATACTTGGATAACAAGGCGTGTGAAAAAGAAATCGCAGAAGTAGTTAAACCATAGTTCATCACTACTCGGGGTAGTAGGGGAATTGTCATCAAGGATATCAATGACAATGTGACAAGGTTTGTTGGAAATTTTATGGTTTGCAAACTTTTGAGGAAATGTTGCAAAAAGGAAGCATCAACAGGCGTTGTTGCATTAGTCGCACAGTGCACGAAAGGGGTAATGTTCAGTTGGGAACCATACCTACTGAACCATTTTTTGATAGACTATAGAGACACGCAGTATAATGGAACTGAGTTCCATTACTCCTGGTTGATCATTTTGATATCATTGGCAGGGTGGAAGGAGCCAAAATTCTCATATTTCCTCGATAGGATAGGAAAATGTTATGCATCCAGATACGAGTCCCTCTATCAGACCAAGGACAACAAAATGCAGCAGGAAAACAACACCGTTTTTGCAATGTTTCTAGAAGAGATACAACAGTGCACAGTGAATGTGTGGCACATACCTATGGAGGTAGTCCAAGAGACAGATGGGATAGACAATTTCAAGGCATCCAAACATCACATGTGGAATCAAGCATCAAGGGATCCAAAGAAAGCATGGTTAGAAATGCAGTATTGTGTCACCAAAGAGGAAGTGGACTGGATAGTCAAAGACTGGCCTGCGTAGTTGCAGCAGCCAATAGAAATGTCAGGAACAAGGACAGTCATGGCACAATACTCTAGGCCTAAGGACAAGGATGAAGGAGGCTCTTCAGCGAAAACAAGTAGCTCGGTCGGTAATACTAGAACGATGACAGCGTGGAATCACCCAACTGAGAGCAGTGCAGTACCAAAATGACCAAGGAGAATAGCAACAGTAGCAAGGAAAGGAAGCCAGCCACAGACTGGAAGGAAGGATACTTCATAGGCTGGAGAGGAAAGAACCTAGGGCACAATAAGTGGGGTGCAGCCCTCACAAATAGTACAAAATCCCACATGGGAAAAAGAGGCATGAAAGAAAAGGAAGTATGACACAGAGGACCCAGACATCACCTTCACAGAGGATGATGCAGAGCTAGTCGCGGACAAGGTCCAATACAAGGGTGAAAAAGTGGTCTAAATTGCAAAGGCGCAGCAGGAAGAGATCATGTCGAAGCTCATAGAGTTCCATGAGAACATACAACAACTATGGATCTGAGTAGGATCACAAGCCATAGCGGAGTAACAGGAGAAGACACAGTGGCCACCTACACAAAAAGAAGGAGAGGAGACAGTGCAATTCATAGTCCAGGGCAGGGAGACATTTATGATAACACATCAAATGATTAGATTGGATCAGGAGAATACACAGAAACCCATGGGGAGGTGGAAAAATTGGAAATGGTCATGGCACAAATACCCACCAAGGCACTATACAGAATCCAATCTAGTGTCATGCAAGAAGTACAGTCCAGGGCCCGCGCAGATGCAACAAACTTGGAGGTGGGTAGAGAAGTCACTGAAATGCTACAAATCACATGCGACCAACTGACCATGGAGAAGGAGGAGGAGAAAGAACGTGTAGATAGATAAGAACAGAGATTAACAGCGGGTTACAATTGCATCCCAGACAGCACGCAAGCACCAGAGAGAAGCGCAGAGGAGAATATCAACCTGGTCGCACAAAAAATTGACCAATACAAGCAAGAGATTGAGTAGCTCAAATAAATGCTCAACCCTACGACTCCTCTTGAGATCCGAGAACAGAGAGAACAAGAATTTGCACTCCTAATAGTTGAGATGGAGAAATAAGCAAGGGCAATAGAAGAATTGTTCGACGGAGCCACGTAGATATGGACTATCCTGGAAGAAGATGAGAATGTCCAACAATGGGACCAAGAATAGGAGACAATCAGCGCTTCCATACAAGAGCTCAAACAAAAGCAGAAAATAATGAGCATCACAAAGCGCTTGAAGGGAACTCAAGACATGAAGGAGCTGCAGACTGATTTGAAAATTGCACAGACAAAGAAGCAAGAAATACAAGCCAAACTGGAACCCCTCTAAGAAAAAGAAGCGCATATGCTTGTGCAGTTGGAGGAAGAGAATACAAGTAGAGCACAGGCAAAAACCGAGACCATGGCATTATTGCATGAGGGAAAAATAGTGCAGACAGTAGAGGCGATAAAAAACAAAGTTGTGCAGATGAGAGAAAAAGGAAAGGAACTAGCAGAAAATTTCCTTCGTTTGGACAGGGAAGTGTAGGGAGCATGCACCACCTGACTAGATCAGGACAAGCCACATGTCAGTGTTGGGGGCATGTTGGGTGCAGGCCTATCTTGAGAAGGAAGGTTATTTTGGGAGAAGGTACAATTTTGTAGAAGAAGGTCTATTTTGGGAAAGACCTAATTTTGGAAAGAAGACCTGATTTTGAAGCGTGCACAATCGATGGCAAGAAAACATGTGTTATATGTGATGGTTATTGCATGGTTACTTTCTATCAATTTCAGTTATGAATGAATTGTTAAGCTAGATAGATTGGAATGCATGCATGGGCCTAAAAGATGAATGAATTCTAGGAATACTTGAATGAATAACGTGATGAATGCATGAATAAGGTAGAATACACTCCCAGATCCCCACTCATTCCTAGACTGCAAGCACTTGAGCGTTGTAGTCACCCATAAATCTATCTCAGGTGAGACTGCGTAGAGCACTCTGTGCGTTGTGTTTCCTTCTGGTTTACCAAGAGGGTCGATAGTTTTAGAGGGTTTTGTTGGAAACTTGTTAAGATCCGAACCTGGGTCAACCCTCGAAGTAGAAGTAAGAGATTTAAGCCAATAGAATTTGCATCACAAAAAGAATCTCAAAATTGAGTTGCAGCAATGTGATTTGCAGCAACAAAACTTTGGGTAGCATAAGCTATGAAGACACTAGTTGCAACAATGAAAATTACAGAGTCATTTATGATCATAACTTCGCAAAAATCTGAATTACAGCTTAAAACTAGAAAACCAAACCACACACAGGTCGTAGCATTGTTCTGTGTATCTAGAATTGCAGTAGATAGAATGACTACAAAATCAAATGAACTACGTTATTGTTTTGGAATAGCAACAAATCGGAAAACATCTATGAAATACGAGTAATGCTATGAATCTAGAGTTATATCAATTAAAGGGAAATAACAACAAAACAAATTGAACAGTATTAAAATACTAATCTCTAGCTCTATTGTTACAGGCAGTACTTGGCTAAGGAGGCGGCCCTACCCTCTTAGGCAAGGTACTGAACTACGAAACTAGAATCACGCAATCACCAGTACATCAACATGCAATGAAATCAAGAACAAAAATTGTATTGTCGAAGTCTAAAAGATACAATAGCAACAAAATGTAATTGCCAGAATAATTTCCTCCCTTCATCTATGGGGAAGTTGAGGTTTTTATACAACATGACTGCTCTCTAAAATTATACAAACAACAGATAGAAAACCATGAAAATCTAGCTATTCATCCGAATACAAATATTGTGTCAAACTTTAGTGGGAATCGGGCGTGTGTTGACTTGATAAGCAAATTAATTTGTCCTTTAGTCACCCATTTTCCTCCTGTCGCCTTTCTTTATGAAGATTTCTTCCCAACTACCAATTGTAGCATTGATTGTTGTGTTGGTGAGCTTTATTTGGAGTTGCGACAATGAAAAGTGTGCTTGGAGTTGCAACAATTTGTTTAGAGTTGCAGCAATGACGAATGAACCTTGAGTTGCAGCAGTGTTATAACAAAATTCTACACTCCAAATTAAGTTGATAAACTTGTTATGACAGTGATAAAAACTTGGCTAATTATAGGAGAAAATCCCCAAACTGTCACGGGCTAGACCCCTCTTTGTTTGGGATAGTTCTTGCTAGACTTAGGGGGAGTCCCTAGGCACCATGGGTACCTTGTTGTTGTCTTTTAAGACTGATTTTCTGCGTGTAAACCCAAAAAATAGCGAGTTGTTCATCTCAGACAGTGTGTTAAAACTATTCAAAACGATGGGGAAAATATAACTTTTCACTTGGAGGGATCTTGCAGGGTTAGCACAATGAATATAGAAGAGAAATAGAACATAAAACTATTCAAAATATCAATAAAATCACAATGAATAGTTAAGAAGAATGACAAATCAGCTTTCAAAATTCACAAAACACCGACAAGAAACAAGGTTAGAACACAAACACTCGATTTCTTTATTGATGGGCTTGCAAGAGGGTTGATTGTGCCACAATTGGCAAGTCCAAAACCGGTACAATGATCACTTTTCTCAAAGAAGGGTCACTAGACTAAGAGAGAGAGAGAGAGAAGAATGAGAGAGAAACACTATGTTGCTACTACAATATCTGACCAATAATCGATGAAGACCATCCAATATATAGGAGAGGAGTGTGAAAAAAATAGGAGTTAATACACATAATGGAATAAGTGTGAGTGAGTAATACTCATGGGTGATTTATGAGTGAGAGTGTACGTAGGATAATTTTAGCTCTCCAACGCATGTTAAATTGATAAATTTGGCCAAGGGATGAGGCAATTATGAGTTAAAGGGAAATTTTCCCTATATTTTAAGGATTTCCTAAAATTTAGGAATTTTGCATTTAAAATAAAATTAAGAGGAATTTGAGGAAATTAATGCATGGAAAGTGAATATATGGTGAGTGAAGAAAAGTTAATTAGAAAATTAAGCCTTGATTGGAGAATTTCACCCTATTTTTTAGGGACTCCCTATTTTTTAGGAATTTTGTGTTTAAAAGAAATCTAAGGCAAATTTTAAGAATTTGATGCATGGAAAGTGAGAGGAATAGAGTGAGAAAAATTATCCTTGAGTGGCTAAACTTTCTCCAAGAAATGACACCTCATCCATGCGCCACCTCATTAGCTTACTTAATTTCTCATTAAATTCATAATCCTTGGAAAATACACCCTTGGTCAACTATTGCCACGTAGGTTCCACCTCACCCTAAAACTCTGCCACATGTCACAATCCAAGCTTGCCACTTGTCACTGTTGAAGATGATGATGATTGCTAAAAATATAAATTTCCAAAAATAGCCATCCGGTCCCAAAAATTTGAAACTTATCGAAACTAGCCCAAACTCTTCGCAAATGCTCAGAATGACTAGGACACCACCACCAAGTGTCTACTACTAAAAACATAAATTCCCCTCTTGTCCACAATATTATACTCATTGGATTTGATTTTCCGCAAGGAATCTGAATCCGCAATCGGAATCGATATGCGAGCCCTAGTGCTCAACCTGTTAAAAATAGAACATGTGCTAAATCATCGCGAAAAAGTTCCAAAAGACTCAAAATGTCTCAAGGATCCACAATATGTTCTTAGAATCCGAATCTAGGGCCTGGAGCTCAAACTGCTAAAAATGAAAGTTCTTGCATGTCACCTAGAAAAGTGTTATCGGGCCTAGAATCATGTAAGGACCCTCCTTGTATGCTCATAAATACTCCAAATTGTCAAGTAACCCACTCAAATTGTGTCTCCTAAAAGGTAGAAACACATGTTGTATGTAGACATATCTCTCAAATGCATGGGAAACCAAACTAACTCTAACTTTGAACAAAATAACCATGTATCGATCATATACCTACCATTGATGGGAACCAACCTATGATAACCATAAGTGCTAAACTTTGGGAGAATCTCATAATGCTAGCTAAAATAGTCCATGTTGGCTCTTAACCCTCAATATTTTCAAGGGTGAAAATATATGGGTTAACAAGCAGTTGGTTTGTGCCTAAAATTGCAGCAACATGGTTTGTGCCCAAAATTGCATCACTTGGAGTTGCAACAAAGAGGTGTTGTAGCTATTGTATTATCCTGTGTAGCAATATTAGTAACTGAAAGTAACGAGTTCCTTTTAAGAATTATGCAAAAATAACATAATATGGCATATGGGGAAGGATTCATACCTTAATGATAAGTAGGGAGAACTAGATAAAAGAAGGATAAAAAAGGAAATGACTAATGGAAAATGTTAAGAAAAAATGTATATATGGGTGTTGAAAGTATGCCATTTTAGACACCCATCGCCTCTACTAGAGTATCATCACCCATGGGGATGGGAGGCCATGTGCTGGTTGTTAAAGATGAGAAGACATATTTTGTGGCTTCCGTGTGATGGGATGCCCTTGAATCCAAAACCCATGAATCAAGAGAAGAGTGAATAGCAATTAAAGAATAAGAATTACCTCATTTTGTCGATACTTGATCTTTTGGATTTTTCTTGCCAGCCTTAGGAATGTGTTCCCAAAGATTTTTCTTCTGAAGTACCTACACCATGAGGTCTATTTTGTTCTTCATGCATGTTGATTCAGGATGAGAGTCGTGATTGTAGTAATTGCATTTTGGCTTCCCTTTATTTCTCTTTCCACCTTTGGAACCTGAGGGTCTTATTGGGTGTTTTCAATCCATGCTTATGCGCATCCCATCCTTCTTAATGTTGGGAAGTTTTAGAACCGTGGTTTTTCTATATTTTTTCAACAATAACCCCAAAGAACTGGCATATCAATCCTCGGCCAAGGTCGAGGAAGGTCTCACCCGAGATGCAAAGAGGATCACAGAGACCATAAGGTCTTGTGATAGGGATGAAGGTTTAAACACATGAAAAGTCACTGCAATTGACATCCATGTAACTCATGTTTGATAAACTATTAGGAATAAGAGTTAAAACAATACACACACATAATCAACTCATACATAATAGACACATAATATATCCAAACTACCATCTCTTTATTACTAGAAGCATTTCACCACATCAAAGATATACATTGTGCAGGATAGATACATATGATAGCCATAGAACTTCTTATATTTGTTATATAAAACCTCATAATTACAACATATTGTGCCATGCTCCTTGGCTCAAAACTCAGACATATCATAGACACATGATTATATTCAAAGCATTACTGATCCGCAGGATCTTTTAAATGATTATGGTTGAGTTTTAAACTTGCATGTATAAATTAACCATTTGAGAATTTAATGAAAGAATGAGGAAAGAAGAGGATTATATCAGTCAAATACACATATGCAGATCTGAAAATAATAATGAATAGCAAACCATAACAACGCAGGTTGATAACGGAGTTCGGCACAACTTTTGCCTACGTCTTCGGGCCTTTTCTTTGTGGGGGAGGCTTCTTTATTTCTGCTCAAGTGCTCAAAATTACATCTCAGCAATGCCAAATGGCTACAACACTAATCTGGTCTTGTTGTCCCAGATCTCAAGAACCCTGCAAAAGAAACGGCATGCAAAATTGATGCTCCAAGCTCCCAAAAACGATCCGACAGCGTCTCCACCTCAAAGGCTTCCCTGCATCAAACTGACTTTGGCTTGGCTTTCCTTCAGCATAACTCTGCTCTGAATGACTGTCCATTGGCCTCAAAAAGGCCTGGTTTATATAGAAAGGGAGTTGGTTTCACATCCCCAACTTCCTCCAAGAATCTGGCCTCCAAAAATGCCCAATATCCCCCAAAAATGGAAGAAATCAGCTTAATATAGGCATATTAATTAAAAAAAACATAACTGTTATATAAAAACCCACTTTATATAGTTTGTTGGGCAAAAATCGGGCGCAGCCCCCAAATCTCGGGCGCGCCCATTTTCGTGGTCATATGCTGCTATTTTGGGCCTAGCGCAAGCCCATAGGCTACGCGCTAGCCCCCCTTCTCGCGTTGACTCCTTGATTCGTGGTCACATGGGTACGTTGGCGCGTTGGCATAAGCCATGGGCCAATGGTTATAATAAACCCGCGCCCAAACTTCCGCTCCTGGTCACAAGTCAATGGTCGTATGTGCAATTGCCCCGCACATTCCGTTTGGTGGTTAGCGCATATGGCGTGTTTGTTTGCATTGGCGCGGAGGGCTGGGGCTAAGCCCCAGCCCTTTCCACCCGCGGCCCAAAGCTTAAACAATTTTAAATATAATTTATTCCATTTGTATTACAAGAGCTGCCGGTTGCCCAGGTGGCTAGCCTAACTTGACGAGTCCGTTCGAGCCCAGAGGTCCCGTGTTCGAACCCCGGCGAAACCATAACAAGATTTTACATTGCAACCAACGAGTCAATAATGCAGCGCCACGTGGCACCCTGTGAGTGGGCCACGTGGCATTTTAAAAACCAATCACAACTTGACACGTGTCAGCATCCCATTCACTCACGTGTGTGCCAAGTCAACTGCCACGTCGATCATCGTACCGCCACATGTCACTGCTGCATCAGCCTGCCGTACACCCTGTCAGCCTACCACATCATCGGTTGCTGTCATCCTGCCACGTGTCACCCTGTCAGTGGTGACACGTGTCACCTCAGTACTTGTCCGATCGTACGCCAAAAGTGCCATATCCGCATGACACGTGTCGCGTCCTGGTGATGCCACGTGTCCTCCGTATGGTCTGCCACGTGTCGCCTTCTGAAACCGCCATGTCAGTTGTACAGCCCTGCCACGTCAGCTGTACGGACATGACACGTGGACTGTACGGACTGTACAGTCATCCCCCTTTTTTGCCTGTTTGACTTTTCGGACAGAACGCGATATCTTCTCCATACGGACTCCGTTTGACGAAGTAAATATACCACCGGAATCAGGAAGACGAGACGGACGCAATGGCACAGGTTTCGTTGCATTCCAAGCACTTTCATTTTTGAGAATTTTTCAAGCCCTATCAGGCTTCTAGATCCGATTTCGGATCACACCTCCCCACAAAAAGACCTTTTGGTCCCAAAAAGGTTACTGACCAGTTAACAAGCTCGGGATAGGCCACCCGACTTGTCCTCTGTCTCTGAACTCTGTCCTGTGCACCTGTCTCATCAAGATCAGCTGTAATACAATTATGACAATTGAAAGTACATTGTTAGCCATTGCATTCCTGTTACATTTCACTGAAGCCACTATCATCCATGTACTGAACATTGCTAATGATAACATCAGAAAAATGACTGCAAATGAACTGATATACTTGAAGTATTTGCACGACATGAGTTTATCTTGAAGCAATTTATGATTGATT
>ML821926.1:63815-113021 GCA_009831015.1 Picea engelmannii
ATTTTTCTTCTCATTAGATTTTGAACTTGAACTTGAAGAAGAAGAAGGAGAAGAAGGAGGTGTTGATGGAGGTGAAGGAGGAATGTGAGGATGGTCCTCTTCCTCTTCACTTTTTCCTTTTGAAGTATTACCCAAAACTGGTCACTTCTGTTCCAAATAATCTTCATACAAAACTGTCACCATCTCCAACATAGCATGGAATGTTTTCCGGAAATCTTTATCTTCTTGATAAATTCCTTCGTCCGATGCCATCTTCTCTTTAAAAGAAGCTCTCTTTCTCAATCCAATTAATGGATTCTCTACAACAAGCTTGCCTTCACCACGTTGTATCTTTTCCCTGGTTAACATGCAACTCAAATCCAAACATCAACTAGCTCTGATACCACTTGATCCGCAGGATCTTTTAAATGATTATGGTTGAGTTTTAAACTTGCATGTATAAATTAACCATTTGAGAATTTAATGAAAGAATGAGGAAAGAAGAGGATTATATCAGTCAAATACACATATGAAGATCTGAAAAGAATAATGAACAGCAAACCATAAGAACGCAGGTTGATAACGGAGTTCGGCACAACTTTTGCCTACGTCTCCGGGCCTTTTCTTTGTGGGGGAGGCTTCTTTATTTCTGCTCTCAAGTGCTCAAAATTACATATCAGCAATGCCAAATGGCTACAACAATGATCTGTTCTTGTTGTCCCAGATCTCAAGAACCCTGCAAAAGAAACGGCATGCAAAACTGATGCTCCAAGCTCCCAAAAACGATCCGACAGCGTCTCCACCTCAAAGGCTTCCCTGCATCAAACTGACTTTGGCTTGGCTTTCCTTCAGCATAACTCTGCTCTGAATGACTGTCCATTGGCCTCAAACAGGCCTGGTTTATATATCAAGGGAGTTGGTTTCACATCCCCAACTTCCTCCAAGAATCTGGCCTCCAAAAATGCCCAATATCCCCCAAAAATGGAAGAAATCAGCTTAATATAGGCATATTAATTAAAAAAACCATAATTGTTATATAAAAACCCACTTTATATAGTTTGTTGGGCAAAAATCGGGCGCAGCCCCCAAAGCTCGGGCGCGCCCCTTTTCGTGGTCATATGCTGCTATTTTGGTCCTAGCGCGAGCCCATAGGCTACGCGCTAGCCCCCCTTCTCGCGCTGACTCCTTGATTCGTGGTCACATGGGTACGTTGGCGCGTTGGCATAAGCCATGGGCCAACGGTTATAATAAACCCGCGCCCAAACTTTCGCTCCTGGTCACAAGTCAATGGTCGTATGTGCAATTGCCCCGCGCATTCTATTTGGTGGTTGGCGCATATGGCGTGTTTGTTTGCGTTGGCGCGGAGGGCTGGGGCTAAGCCCCGGCCCTTTCCACCCGTGGCCCAAAGCTTAAACAATTTTAAATATAATTTATTTCATTTGTATTACAAGACCTGCCGGCTGTCCAGGTGGCTAGCCTAACTTGACGAGTCCGTTCGAGCCCGGAGGTCCCGTGTTCGAACCCCGGCGAAACCATAACAAGATTTTACATTGCAACCAACGAGCCAATAATGCAGTGCCATGTGGCACCCCGTGAGTGGGCCACGTGGCGTTTTAAAAACCAATCACAACTTGACACGTGTCAGCATCCCATTCGCCCACGTGTGTGCCAAGTCAACTGCCACGTCGATCGTCGTACTGCCACGTGTCACTGCTGCGTCAGCCTGCCGTACGCCCTGTCAGCCTGCCACGTCACTGGATGACGTCATCCTGCCACGTGTCACCCTGTCAGTGGTGACACGTGTCACCTCCGATCGTACGCCAAAAGTGCCATATCCACATGACATGTGTCGCGTCCTGGTGATGCCACGTGTCCTCCGTACGGTCTGCCACGTGTTGCCTTCTGAAACCGCCATGTCAGCTGTACGGCCCTGCCACGTCGGTTGTACGGACATGACACGTGGACTGTACGGACTGTATAGTCATCCCCCTTTTTTGCATGTTTGACTTTTCGGACAGAATGCGATATCTTCTCCATACGGACTCCGTTTGACGAAGTAAATATACCACCGGAATCAGGAAGACGAGATGGACGCAACGGCACAGGTTTCATCGCATTCCGAGCACTTTCATTTTTGAGCATTTTTCAAGCCCTATCAGGCTTCTGGATCCGATTTCGGATCAATTACAATATTACAATAGGCTCAAAGTGAGCTCAATATTGGAGACTCAATAGACTCTCTAAAACCACTAACTAGCTCTATGTATGATGTTAGAGATTCCTTTTATATCTTTCTCTATTGGGGAATGTTGTCTCTTTCTACTATGCTCCACTTGTTTGTTTTATTTTTCGATGATTCATTTCTTGATTTTGGCGAGCATATTCTTGTTTTTCGATGCAACTGACAAAACTCAAACCGACGTGCACTCTATTTCATTTCTCACATATTTCCATAGGTGTGTGAAAAACTATGGAATGAGCGCACACAAATTCGTTTTTGCATGCGCACAAAACTGAACCCAAAACTTTGGGTGCCAACAGGCCCCCACAACTATTATCTAGCTCATCCTTGAGCCAACTGCTGAAGTTATGAAGGTGGATAGTTGGAGTAAGAGAAGATAATCATTTGGAAAAACAAGTTATGCTAACGGTCGGACCTAAGTAAGAGAAAATCATCAATGTAGGTTTTATTTGCAACTCGAGTTAGGTCCGTGAATGACTGATCCAGGTTGCATGGTGAAAGAGAGAGTTGGAGTGCATGCAACCATATGCTCCCTCTAGAACCTTCATTGGTGTCTGTGGAGGGGAATAAGGGATTTTCTTAAGGCCCACCACCAAACATTGAGCACTAAAGAGAATTAAGGTGTCATCTAGAGAGAGTATCCTTCTCTGTCTATCTTTTTATTTTAGGACGGCCAGGTTGAGCTAGTATCCCTGGTCGTTCTACTAGAGGAGGGATGTGGACCTATGGCATGAGGTGAGAGAATGGGGCCCGACAATTGGTGTGTGAATATACACAAACCTCGAAGGTGTGGGTGGAGGAGGTGGATCTATGATGAAAGAGGAGGCCCTTTTGCATCAGCAAAGGGGATGAAGCATGGTATGGGTTAGACGTAGGGGACCTCCCTAGTAGAAAATGGGATGAATCATGGCAACACTTAGGAGTGGGGGAGTAGGTAAGTAAACAAAGTAGAGGTTATATCTAATAATTTTTTATACAACATTAAGATTTGAAAGAACCAAAGTGTGGGAATTAGAGGGGAATGGTTAGGCGGGGAAGCACACATCCCAGAACATCTGGGAAATTGAGCCATGATACTAGTGAAGGATGGGAAGTGGAACTAGGGGTGACGAGCAAGAAATATTGGGAATGGGATGTGCAGAATTTGTCCAAGGAATTTAGGGGAGAGCAGATTTTATATCATGGAGACAAGGGAGGTAAGGGGGTCAGCATGATGAGTCTGATGAATGTGACGGAGAAAATACTACTTAAAATAATGCAGTGGAATGTTGCAGTTGAAGAGATCCAATGTTGATTTTCCATCCTGAGGATATGCCTTGCTGAATGAAGCATCATAACGGATTTCATACCCAAATTTTATGGAATGTGTTGGAAGTAGATTTCCTTTCCATTTCAATGAGTGTAGCTGCCAAGAAATATGTCCTCTACTCATGTGAATTGGTCATCAGAGCCCAGACATAGTACTTGTATTACAGGGTCAATCATGCTTACATATTTTGGGAATGCGAGAATGTTTTAATCTCGTGATCATTTCTACATGTGTGACTGAAGTTGCATGGTGGTTGGGGAGTAGGCTCTAAATGTTGAACCTCCCACTAAGTGGTGAAATTAACGATTTCACTAAATTTGGAATCAAGACAATCATCCTCCTTTCAATGGACTCACTAATGCGCTCTTACAGACAATGCTTCGGAATGCCTAGCATATTGATCAATATGATCCATTGATTGTTGTTGAAATATGTTGTCGTCGGGAGTTCATACTTAGTAACAATATTGTGTACCTAGCTACACATATATGAATATTATTTGTTGGGGGAACCACACATGTTTTCTGCACACCCCAGCTTGGTTGGACCTTTTTTATTTTTTCATTGTAGAAGCCCCTAGTGGGTTGCAACTTGGCCCCATGCTTATTCCTTTGAGAAATTTTAGCCCCGAGGGATCGACATCAGGGTCATCTAGTACTTGCAATCTCCATTGATGTAAGAGCTCATCAATGCTAGCATTTATCTCATCTATTGGAGCCATGGGATGGCGTGGAAATGGTGGGATTTCTTTGAATGATTCATCAACATTGATGTCATGAGAAATTGTTTCCAGAGTAGGTGTAGGTGGTTTCCATGTTAGTTCAACAAAAGACTTTGGGATGAGTGGTGGGTGTGTGTGTTTGTGGCTCAAATATTTACGACCTTCCCCACACCATTTCCTGTCTAACCATCCTCTTCCAAAAAGGTAGGTAATGTGAGGGACAGTTTCCCGTGGTATGAACCTTTCATGCATATATGCCTCTATGGTTACCCATTCTCGGTAAGGTCGGTGGTGCATGGTGAAAGAGAGAGTTGGAGTGCATGCAGCCAGATGCTCCTTCTGGGACCTTCATTGGTGTCTGTGGAGGGGAATAAGGGATTTTATTAAGGATCACCACCAAACATTGAGCACTAAAGAGAATTAAGGTGTCATCTAGAGAGAGTATCCTTCTTTGTCTATCTTTTTATTTTAGGATGGCCAAGTTGAGCTAGTATCTCTGGTCGTTTACTAGAAGAGGGATGTGGACCTATGGCATGACGTGAGAGAATGGGACCCGACAATTGGTGTGTGAATATATGCAAAACCCGGAGATGTGGGTGGAGGAGGTGGATCTATGATGAAAGAGGAGGCCCTTTTGCATCAGCAAAGGGGATTAAGCATGGTATGGGTTAGACGTAGGGGGCCTCCCTAGTAGCAAAGGGGATGAATCACAGTGACACTTAGGCATGTGGGAGCAGGTAAGTTAATAGAGTAGAGGTTCTACTAACAGTTGTTGATACAACATTAAGATTTCAAAGAACCAGAGTGTGGGAATGGGAGGGGAATGGTTAGGCGGGGAAGTACACATCCCAAAACGTCTGGGAAATTGAGCCTTGATAGTAGTGAAGGATGGGAAGTAGAAATAGGGGTGACAAGCAATAAAGATTGGGAATGGGATGTGCAGAATTTGTCCAAGGAATTTAGGGGAGAGTAGGTTTTATATCATGGAGACAAGGGAATTAAGGGGGTCATCACGATGAGTCTGATCAATGTGACAGAGAAAATACTACTTAAAATAATGCAAGGGAATGCTACAATCGGAGAGATCCAATGTCAATTTTCCATATTGAGGATATGCCTTGTTGAATGAGGCATCATAACGTATTTCATACCCGTATTTTATGGAATGTATTGGAAGTAGATTTCCTTTCCATTTCAATGAGTGTAGCTTCCAGGAAATATGTCCTATACTCATGTGAATTGGTCGTCAGAGCCCAGACATAGTACTTGTATTACAGGGTCAATCATGCTTACATATTTTGGGAATGTGAGAATGTTATCTCACAATCATGTCTACATGTGTGACTGAATTTGCATGATGGTTGGGGAGTAGGCTCAGAATTTCGAACCTCCCACTAAGTGGTGAAATTGACGGTTGCACTAAATGTGAAATCAATTCAATCATCCTCCTTTCAATGAACTCGCTAATGCGCTCTTACAGACAAAGATTTGGAATGCCTAGCATATTGATCAATATGATCCATTGACCATTGTTGAAATATGTTGTCGTCGGGAGTTCGTACTTAGTAACAATATTGTGTACCTAGCTACACATACATGAATATTATTTGTTGGGGGCGCCATGCATGTTTTCTGCACAACCCATCTTGGTTCGACCTTTTTTATTATTTCATTGTAGCAGCCCCTAGTGGGTCACAACTTGGCCCCGTGCTTATTACTTTGAGCAATTTCAGCCACGGTGGATCAACATCAGGGTCAACTAGTTCTTGCAGTCTACATTGATACAGGAGCTCATAATTGTTAGCATTTATCTCATATGTTGGATCCATTGGATGGGGTGGAAATGGTGGGCTTTCTTTGAATAATTCATCGACATTGATGTCCTGAGCAATGTTTCCAGAGTAGGTGCATGTGGTTTCCATGTTAGTTCAACAAAAAACTTTGGGCTAAGTGGTGGGTGTGTGCATTTGTGGTTCAAATATTTACGACATGCCCCACACCATTTCTTGTCTAACCATCCTCTTGCACAAAGGTAGATAATGTAAGGGACAGTTTCCCACGGTATGAATCTTTCATGCATATATGCTTCTACGGTTACCCATTCTCAATAAGGTTGGTGGTGTGCATCCCACCATCATATAGAAATCCCTTTCAATACTAAGTCAAGTGAGTGAGGGATCGAGTACTAGGGAATGCATTGTATCCATGCAATCAATGTGTTCATTGGCTCCGACCCATCATATCGATAGGATCCAAAGGCTTCCACGCACTCTTCTAGAGAGATATGCATGCACCTCCTCGTTGAGACTTTGTATAGCTTAGTTTTCCACCTCTCCATGGCATCCTCAGAATCCATGTCATAAGACTTGAAACTCTACCAACTTAATTCACCATCTATGGTGGGGTTGATGTAGTCCTCCCTGCACCCCATGATTTCATAAATATTTTAAATGCTCGAGCTCCATGCATCCTCATCCATGGGCTCATTGTACCAGTATCCATCATATGAATATAATGGAATTACCACGCACAGGGTGTTAGTTTTGAAGGACATCTACCTCTTCTTAAAATTTAACAACGCATTATTGTAAAAGGCCCAATCAATCCCTAGTAGTGCAGGATATGGATCAGACTCATCCATGATCTCAATGACTTCGAAGTCGGCCTTTTTCTTCAGTCCTTTGATGTTCACCTCTACTTGCTCCAATAGGCCTATGGGGTAGATCTTATATTGATTGTCCAATGTGACTTGGATGGGCGACCAGACCAACTTAGGCTTACCCATCACTTCCCAATATTTCTTGGGAAAAATGTTCATGTCAGATCCCAGATCAACATGAATCCATCCATGTCGTACCCACCAAGCTCTATGGTCATCTTGAATTATCGACCAGTGCATTTTTCCTTGTTGACCTGACACATATCCCTTTCTGGAAGAAGAGTGGAAATGGTGGTCTCCTCTCCTTGTTCTTTCATGCAAGTAGCTAACATTTGGTTCAACTTACTTGTTGCTTATGGATCCTTAAGAAATCACAAGAAGCAGTGTAAGAAGGTATTGACTTGATCTTCAGCTTCTACCATGTGACCTAAGTCGCATGAGGCTTTTTCATGCATTGTGTGGTGCAACTCCTCATGGTGTTTTTTTTCATAAGCTTTTTTCTCAACATGTTGCAGTATAGTCTGTCTTCATGCTTCCTCTATCAATCTTTGGGTTTCGTGGTGTATTTCATCACGCATGAGAGCCTCCTCCAAATATATTTTTGTCCCACGTTGCAACTCCTCATGTGTGTGAGATTTATCCAGCGACCTATGCGTCGTCCACTGCACCTCTTCACATATCTGAGCTTCTTCTGGCGACCTTTTTGTTTCCCTATACTCTTCCTCTCAGATATGTGCCTCTTCAAGAGACCTCTGAATCATGTGTTGCAACTCCTTGTGCTCTCTTTTTTCTTCAAGTGCTCTCTATGCATAGCACATAAATTGCTTATGTTGAGCAACATCAAACTTTGAAGGGGGTTGAGGTGCCTTTTTTATCTTTTTGTTCGGTTTTTTACCTTGGCCTTCACCATGCTTGAATTATGCTCTTGTTTGTGCCCCTCTGTGGGTTACTACCTAGATGTCAACCTCCTCATTCTTCTTCTTGTTTTTGCGTGAATTGGCATGAACCATGTTACAGTTGGTCTTCTTGTCCTCCCACTTCTTCAGTAAGATGAGACAATCCTTAGTTACATGTTCAGGACTATAACAATATGCACAGAGAACATGCAGTTTGGTGCAAAATCGTGAGACACGACAAATCTCACTGCAATTAAAACATGTGGGGGTTCTACCTCCTCCTCCACCATATCTGCGACCATGACCACTCACGTATCCTTGTTGGAACAAAATTGGAAACTAGGGTTATTGGAGGTTACCAACAAAGATATTGATGTAGTCTATTAGCGTTGGAATATTCAACCTTCCGCAAGGGAAGGAGGTCTCACCCGAAGTACAACCGAGGCTTATGCATGATAAAGTGAGTTACTAAGGACAGACCGTCAAATCTAGCACAATACAATACAGAACCATATTTGAATGTGGAGAGATCATATCATAAGAAGTCTTAAACCAGAAAATACATTGGATAGTTCATGTTGTGCAACATAACAATAAAAACATACATTAGATAATCTTGTTAAATAGTATTGCAATGATCAATTACATAGAACAGGACAGATTGCGCAGTAAAGATATCAAGCATCCATACACATAATAATAATTTTTTGGTGCTCTAATAATCCTTCATGTATTATCATATCATAGCCCAGCATACATAAAGTACTTCTTCCATAGCATGACTTATACAATAGAATCGGTAATTAAGTATTTTATATGGACTCTCAGACTTCTGCGCAAGCATAGTTCATTGCGCAAACCTACCATTTCCTCACCAAAATCGAGGCCCCTACAAAAAATCCTTGCATGGAGTTGACATCAAGCTCCTCGATCTTAGCATCCAACATATTATTCCACTATGTGTCAGCAATGGAGTCCAACTGCTACAGCGAAACATACTCAGCTTGGACGATGGGCCTAAAATGTCAAAGCATTGTCTTTGCAGCTCTGTTAGCATCATCCATGGAATCCAACCTATCATCCTTAGCTTTTATCTCAGAAAACTTAGCCACTTGATCGATAGGATCAACAATGGCCTAGGCTTTTGCATGAAACTTAAGCATATCTCATATCTCTTCGACATGCTTATTGTGTTGGTCCAACAAGGCAACCAAGTCCGTAACCATATCGAAGAGTCGACGACATTCCTCAGTCCAATCATGAAACAAGGACTTGACAATGGTGCCTTCCTCGACTACATGTGTAATATTATGGAGGAGATCTTCATGTTGGTCCTTTTCCTTTAATTTGAACGCAGCTAATTCCTGTTGCAGGGTATATATATTGGAAGCCAACTGGGACCATGCATCAGTAATGAGCTCAATATTTTTAGGTGGCGCAACCGAAGTGACATATTTTGGCAACTCGGGAATGATTTGTCATAATGAAGGTTGGACTTGAACAAACTTATCTATAACAACCGCAATAGTTGATTCGGCATGTACTCACAAGCTCTACTCATATGCTTTGGCTACAGTGGCTTCATTGACATCCTCTCTCAAATATTTTGCTTGTTGTGTGAGGGTTTGATTGGTATGCTCGACTTTTGTGATCCTCTGCTCCATTTGGTCGGTGGAAGCCCAGATAAGGTGCAAGATTTGTGGTGTAGCCCATGTGGACAACTCTCCACTAGTGAAAATGGTATCCAAGGGTGGTTTTGAAGCAACCAGTTGCTTGTGATAGAATGCTTGGAAAATATGGGGGTACCAACACCATATCGGGTAGGTAAGTGAGCTCTAAGGCTTCGTGCAATCTGGTCTGTGACTTCCATTGGAACTGTTGCAAGCATCTCTAATTGCTCCAAACAGAGCTCCAAGATAGCTCATTGTTGTTGAGGGCCTTGTAGCAGAGGCGCAGTTTGTTCCTTGACAGAAGTAGTGCCATGCACTAACTTAGTGTCATCCCGGGCATCTAGTTGGTCCTGTGGACGGTCCTCATCCATCAGAATATGTGTTTCGGGCCCTGTCTCTGGTTGTGGATGAGAGTTGGTTTCGAGGGTTGTGTGCAGGGGGACTTGGACTTTCGAGATCAGAGGAGAAGTGGATGGGAATGGACCAGTGGTACCGATAGTTTTGGCAGGATGGGAAATAGAGTTTGGTGAAACTATGTCAAACTTGCTCTGGGATGGGGATGTTGGAGGCATGTGCACGAGGGTAGTGTTCCCACTATTTTGTGGGTTGGTAGCTTCCTCGATGAGAGTGGTATATTGGAGCTTCCCTGAAGGCTCATCAAGAATATTTATGATGGAAAGTATGGATGGTGAAGTGAATGGATTGGAAAGTCTAGTGTGCATCTAGGTTGGGGTGGTATGCAATTGAGGGGGGTTGGTATGCGATGGAAGTGGAGTGGTGTGGGCTTGAGATGGGATGGAGGAAAGAGGGTTGGCCTCGGTGATGATAGTATCACTGAGGGATTGGGAGAGGGATTTGGTACGCAACTTCTTCCGAGGAAAAATAGTAGTCAGGACCTCCCAAAATTGTTTACCTGATATCATGGCATCATCAAGAATGGATGAAAATGGAATCTGAATTGTTTCGCTTGGTAGCACTTCCTCTTTGCCTGCATCTGCCTCTTCGTCTGAGCTGGAGGGTGTCCGGGTTCTCTTTTTCATGCTAGGGCCTGCACCCGATGTCTCCGCTGGAGAAGACCATTGCGAAGTGACCAACATGGTGTAGGAGGTACTCGTCGATGTCTCTTCCTTGATGACCCTCGACCATCCCCTATCCTCCTTGTCAAACATTGTTGCATCTAGATAGAACAAAAGAGGAGTCATATGAAACAACGTTGGGGAAACTCCTAATGGCCACACAAAATTGTGGTTGCAGTTCATACCAAACCAAATGTGGTGAGTATGCTTTTTGAGTATCATTTATAGAAACCAAAGCCTCTAAGTTGTGGTAATCATCTCATTGTGCCACTGTGAAAAATTATCATTATGATCGACAGCATTGCTTACCAAGCTCTAAGAATGCCAAAAATTGAATAACTTGGTGATTCAAGGATCGGAACTATGGGTGAGTCGTCGACCCTACGGTGGTTGCCATTTCCACATCACAAAAGCGAGGAGCAAGTAGTAGTAGATGAATTATGTGGTCCACTCATGGACGTCTGCACAAGCCTGCAGCATCTCAATTGTCCCTTTCCTCTCCAATTGTGCCCAAATTCACACTCAACATGTACTCATTCTATCTAGGAGCCACAAGTGTTGCCCCTGCAAATCAGTCAATTACTATCTTGAGCCTTAATTCACCGGTTGGGTTGCACCTCCATCAAATCACGAAAGAGATACATTATTCTCTCTAAACAAAATTGTTTGATCTATCCCACATGCCGAACGTGCCGAAATACATACATGTGAATGAAATTCAAATGATACCTGCATACATGATGTATGAGAAATAAAAATGAAATCAAAACTTTATACATTGAAATTGTGAAATTTTAAGGGTTTGTAAATGAAATTCAAATGATACATGTATACATGATGTATGAGAAATAAAAATGAAATCAAACATGTATACATTGGAATAGTGAAATTTTAAAATATGTACGGGATCAAATATTCTATCATCTATGCTTCTTAAATCTTGATTTATAAGAAGAGTTAGTTATCATACATATTAGTGTGTAGTAAGAATCCCAATATCTAAATATAGAGTGGAAATGATGATCAATGAGGACATCAATATGGTTGAGAAGGATGTAGGATTTTTATTAGTCTCTGCCAAAGCAGGATTATAGCAATGAGTTTGCCATTGATTTGAATTAATTTCTATTAACTTAAAAAATTTCCATGGGAAACCTAATGTTCTACATAAGAATACAATTTTTTATTTTTTAATCTATAAAATAACTTATTTTTTTAAACTGTCATTGGTTGAAAAGTTTGAGGCCTTATTGCGGCCTTCACGTCCTTCAAGAATTTAAATTAGTTGCACAATCAATATTTCATACTCCCATAAATAATTTTGTCCATGCCTTGGCGACCAACTCAACGACAAACTGGTTTAGCATGGACTGGTACGAATTGGTTTAGCATCCCTGGTTTACGAGATTGTGGTCATCACAGAAACTAAGCATAAAAATGTGAGCCACGTTGATTTCTCGGATCCTCCATTTACTCCACATAATTTACTTACAGCTTCTACACAAAAACAATGCATCCCTGGTTTACCTATCATGTCGGACCAAATACTGACAAGATTTACATACCATGCCGAGCCATCAATACTGACAGGAATTTATGTGAAAACTTTTTCATATTGAATACTATGTATTTTGCAGCAAAATATTTAATACTTTATACAGTATATAAAGTATTAAATGTTTTATTATGGAATGCATATTTAAACATTTCATGTCAACCACTTATTTTCTAAGTTAAAGTAAAATGGAAAGCAAGATTAAATATTGTCCAATTGGGTTTCAATTTAGAGGTTCCATGCATACATTCCATTTCCATATTGAGATAACGAATATTAATATGAATAATAGATTACAATCATAATAAATATAGTAATATTAATAATCAATTCTAATTCTAATGAAAAAATGAATAGTAATAATTAATTTCACTAATTATAATGATACTAAATATAGTTATGATAATTATAATAATAATATTAATAGGAACAATTAATTTCACTAACTTAATAATCAATTATAATTATAATAAAAATATTAATCAATTATAATTATAATAAAAATATTAATATTGATAATTATTTTCACTAACTTTTTTTTAGTAATAAAAATTAAATAATAAACTTAATTATGCATATAAAGTTTTAAATCATTATTGTTATCAATTTTTAAACCTGCCAAGGACTATGTTACCTTGTTACACGTTGTTTTAAATAAAGATTGTTATATTATTTGACTTTGTTACGTTTAGTTTATGTTTTGATATATTTTAATTATTTTGTTATTTAATGTAGGTTAAATGTTATATTATTAATTGTTGTATTTATCTTGTCATATATTATTTTATTAAGAAAGTTTTGTCATAATAGATTAAGTGTAATTGTTATTATTTTGTTTATTAAAAATATAAATGTCGTTGTTTGTTGTGCAAATACATGTGGTGCTAAGTGGACCATTATTGCAAACAATTTCATTCATTCATAAACAAAGCTAACTTTACAACAAAAACATTGTCTTTATTTCCATCACCTTGCTATTCTTTTCATTTCCATTTCATTGCTTTCCTTTTTTATTTCTCAGGTGTCTTTTCCAGAACATTTTATTTGCATAGTTTGAATTTAGATTTCATTTCCTATTTGTTTTATTGTTTTTCCCTTTAACTAGTTTGTTTTAATTTGGCTTTCTCATAGTTCCTTTTATTTTATGCGCTTGATTTCATTTCTTGTACTTTGGATTCCTGCACTTTTATTTCCTACACTTTGATTTTAATCCCAACATTGCTTTCATTCATATGTGTGTTTGTCGGCATTAGATATTAGACTAGGATATGCTCCAATCCTACACATATTGTGCTTGTACCTCGAAGCCTACGAGCCCCAGTTGGTAAATTAATATTGGAATTAATAGTGCATATATTTAACCCGACATTTTTGGTGTTGTTTCCATGGATGTGCTAAAGGGATTGAAGTCTAGGTAGGTAGGTTGTTTTTAAATTACACAGCTTGGTGGAGTACAAGATGGTAAGACAAAAGGTAAGAACCTGCCATCCACTTTAGTCGGTCTCTACCCAAAGCCAGATCTGTTCTTTTTGTATATGTGTTTACTTTCTTGCAAGTGTGTTTACTTTCCTACAAGTATGTTTATTTTCATGCAAGTGTGTTTACTTTCCTTCAAGTGTGTTTTCCTTTTATGCAAGAGTGTTTCTTTTATGCAAGTTTGATTTCTTTCATGCAAGTAAGTTTATTTTCATGCACGTGTGTTGTGCTTTAATTCTACAATTAGTTTTAACCCATTTGCTTTAAAGTTAAATTAGTTTTGGGTGTTGTAAGAACCCCCCTAGTACACTAATCCATGTGCAATATGGGGATTAGAAACCAGCAAAGCAACATTCAAGAATGATTAAGAGTTTGGAGGAACTCTCTCAAATCCTAGAAACGGTCGAGATCTCTGCCTCTTAGGAGGAAAAGATCTTAATAGCAGTCAAGAACCAATTTTCCTCTCGGGAAGTGATAGAAGAATAGAAACTCCATGAACTGTATTCACAAGAATATCTAGAAGCTCCCACTAATCATCCTTTTCAATTTATGGAGGAGGTTAAACAACCATGGACTACATCTGATGGAGAGAAAACAGTAGAACTTGAGACCGAGGGATTTCCACCATGTCCATCATGAGATCCTTTATGCATTCAAGAGGTTGATCAAGAAGATATGTATGGCATGGTAGAGGAGGGCATGCAGAGTGGTCTAAATGAAGAAGTGAACCAAGGATATCATGATTATATTGAACACTAGTTCCAAATGACCATCAGATTGAAGCACCAATCCCTTCTTCAACAACTCTTCACATCATATCATTCAAAACAGTTGGTTCCTCATGTTTGGGAACTTATTAAATTATATTGTTCAAACCTGAATGTGAGTATATTTATAATCTTGTTACGCATGTGGCTTCATTGGAAGTACTCATATACTTGAAAATGGGTCTTTTCCTAGGTAAGGTAGGATAGTAACAAAGTAAATAAATGTTGCATATAGTTGTTAGTTTAGTTTGAAACATAGTGCAACATTGTTTTTGTCTTTTTGCAATAATTGGAACTGTCAAGTTGAAAAACTAATCTTAAGGGAGTCTATTTCCCCAAAAATATTTAATATGTTTTTCAAGCTAATAGTTAGATCTTTTTCCAAGTTTTCTAAATAAATTAGGCTATGACGATTTGTTGGAGTTTTGAATGTATCCTCTTTTCAGCTGGATTGGGAGAACATATTCATGACTTATTCAAGGAAGTAATTGTATTTCTTTTGGTTATGTTAATTTATCAAAACTATCCTTTATTTTGATATTTTGTTCCCTAAGATTGTTTTAGAATAACTGAATTTATTTTTCTATTACTTCTCTAAACTTTGTTTTTCTTGTTTGAAGACTGTTCTCTGACTTTTATTAGTTTGATTTATTATTTTTCTGAACTGTTTTCCTTGCTCAAGTTGACAATTTAGGTAATTATTAATAAGGAAAGACTAAAAATAAATGAGTTCATAAATTAAACCCAAGACTTATTTTCATAACCAATCATTTTTAGTTTTTTAGAGTTTTATTTTCCCTTTTTTATACAAAATTTCAGACCATTTATTTTAGCACTAACGTATAACACTATTTTTTATATTATGGGATTACATAAAGTTAAAATTCCATATTATGAGGCCCATAGGAAGCTACTACATTATGATCTATATTCAAATTCGGTCAATAGAGCATACTTATTAAAGAGTAAAAAGAGAGTGCATGAAGTTTCTACCCATGGGAACACTACCATAATTTTGTATGAAGAAGATGAATTTAGGGACTAGAGGTACTTTAGGTTATTCTCTAGTGGCTTCATCCACCACACATTAAAAGGATAAACCATACATATGACTTCAAATTGACTAAACTCATTAAGTATCCTTTACATAGGGACAACCTATAGGAAGGTAATCTTTCTACCCTCAAACTGGTACCAACCTCTACCTTTAAGGGGATTTTCATAGTAGCTCCCCCATCCACCCAATATATATATAGACACATATCATAAATTTCAAGAGTGGAAGCCATGTGACTAGAACCTATGATAGAAAATGGGTTCAAGAGGCCAACCCGTCGAGACTATAGATGCCTACATGCAGTGGGTCCCAGCCCGTGGTACTAGAGGGTAATTTAAAATTCAATACTTATAGGTGTCATCCCACTCCTATAGAGGGCTTTCTAATGATTGCTCCCCCCATCTCTAATTATATGCAAATTGTAAAAAAGGAAATAATTGGACAAGATCTCTTGGAGTAAAATTGCTTTAATAGGCCACCTCGTCGAGGCTATAGATGCCTGCTGGCAATGGGTTCGGATCTGTGACACCTATATTGAATAAACCTCATCCATTTTATCCCTATGTACAATACTACTTGTGATTTTTTGTCCGAAAGAAGCATGAGTGGCTAGAGCCAGGGCTAAATGAACTCCATCTAATTGCCACTTTGGAATAACCTTAAGTTGAACATAAGACCCTATCATCCAATTCATATTATATCTAAGATGTACTCTCTTAAGAGTGGGACCATGATCTTAGAAGCTTAATATACTCAACTGTGAAATTTATCTTTATTAATTGAATGACTGTAAATATTTTGAGATTGAAATAGGTTGACTGGTTTCCTATGGTGTTTTCATTTGTTGAGACTATTGATACTCTTTTATTTTCCTTCCTAAAGGAGAAGAACAAAATCCCTACTCTAATTTATGCAGGGTTTTTTTAACATAAGTGTTGCTAATCTTTTGATGAATTTTGTTTAAGCAAGGAAATAAAAATCTCTGGTATAGAACATAAAAGTTGATTATACATATTTTATGTGGGTTATGCTTGAATTATCTCAGGCATTCATAAAGGGGGAATATTCATAAGTGATCTTTAAAAACTGTTCAAACCTGAATTTTCATAATTTGGAATTTGATGTACTTCATGTTATGATCAGTTTATATTTTTTATTATATGGTCTTATGACTTTCTCTCTATGTGGTCGGGTTTAGTACTCATGAATTGTGTGCCCACAATTCATTAGTAGCTCTCAGGTTTTTGTTCTTAGAAACTCTCAGATTGGTATCAATAAAAGTTGGCATTGTTATACCCAACTCCTAAGGATAACTAAGGAGATGATATATTGAGGCCCTCAGGTTACAGACATGGAGTACCAAGAGATGGCTTGACCAGCAGTGTCCACTTGTGCAAATAGAGGCATGCTTCACCACCACAGATCTTAGGTTCATCATGAGGATATCCATCACACAAATTGGCTTCCAGAAGACATTGGGTCCTTCTCCATGAGGTACAAGCCAGGTATCATGGTGAGTGTCATTTCAATATTTGAGGCATTTGATTTTGTTTCATATATTACTTCTTTGAATTATGTAATGTTTGCTTGGACATTGTGCTCTTTGATATGTTTCACTTTGGTGGTTGACATTACGCCCTAGCAAGTGGGTCACCCTTAAGGTTAGGTATGCTACTGGGAGGTCCTCTTGACGATTCATTGTGCCATTCCCGACCATACTTGTCATTTTCCACACTTCATCTCCTCATCTTTTTACCTTTTGGGATTTTCGGGTGTGTCAACCCAAGAAGGGGTTGTCCCTCATTTCATGGGAAGAAGAGGTTGAAGTCTCAGAGGCTTGTAGTTGAAAAAAGATAAAATCCAATCATGAACCTTCTATATTCTCACCTAGGGATCCCGAGGACAATGAAATGTCTCTCATAAGAAATTAATGGAACCCGTAAAAAAAATAACTAATACAAATGCCAACTAAGGTGGAGTATGTGTGGGCATTGTTTTTCATGCTTAGGTAGAATCCCCATGCATGTTTCAAACTTGGGGAAGCATGAAGTGACCAGGGTAGAGTCCAGGTGGGCACTATTTTTCATGCTTAGGTAGAAGCCCCACCTTAGCTTCAACCTAGAAACATCTTAAAAGAATAAAAGACAATAAATGGGCTTGGAAAAAGATTGCATTGAAAATGAAGGTGCAACACACCCTCTACAAAGGAACCCATAAATGAGACACTATAATCCCTTGTATGTCATGAACCCCATGCCCAAGAGTCTTACTCTTATCCATGTCACTTCATCCACATGACTTAGAGAAATTTCCACTTGTGAAACACTCCTAAACTTGAGGTACGATTCACCCAATAGGTTGCTTTGTCAACCCTCCCATACCTAAACTAAGCAAATTGCATAGGGTCTTTGAGCACTTGTTTATTTTGATGAGGTAGTTTGGAAGTACATGATTAGATGGCTCTTTTATTGATTTGATTCACTCATCATGATGTGTTTAACTTGGGATATTTGGAAGGAGTAATCATTGTCTTTGCAAGACCTAGTTGGTGGACAGTTTTGGAAGAATAAGCCTAGCTTGGGCTTCCTTGGGGTTTGAATCTCACGGGTCAGATACATGGGCCCACACACAAAATGATGATGTCATGCCTTTGGAATCCCAAGAGACACATTGGAGGGTCTCACCTAGCACCTACAAGCCAAACAACTTGCATTCAGAGGCCAAAATGTCACCTTTAATGGCTTGACGTCATCCTAGGGTTAGGGTTTGGTGGTGATTTAGGACACTTGGCATGTTTTGAAGAAGGGATCCCTTAGATCATGGAGGAGAGGCTTGGCTTGAAGAAATTTGGCCTTTGGAGGCCTAGCACACTCATCTCCAACTCAATAATTTGACCTAAAGTGCCAAAACATTGCCCCAAGAGGGTGACGTTGTGTTTCTAGGGTTTATCTTATGTGCAAATTATGAATTAAAAAATGTTATTTTGGAAAAGGGGAAAGAATAAGGGAAAATTTACCCTTATCTTGTGGTTTACCCTTTGAATGTGGACAAACTATGTTTTAAGTTTTTGTATAAATAGAGAACATCTCTATTTCATTATATCATAACTCTCCCATCTTGGAGAGGATACTTGGTTGAAACTTTCGACCTACTTGAGAATTTTTATCTATCACTCTTGCTACTATCTCTTCCTATGGTTTTCTTTGGCTATTTGATGAATAAATAAGGTGTTATCTTTCTTGGAGGATATTTCTTGCTTTTATAGTGGATTTTCTTGGTTAAAAGGAGTTTATCTTGTTAATGCTTGGACTAGGTAAGGAATCTCTCATGCTATTGCTTCTTTTCTTGGTCACAAGGTTAATTTGCTAATATTTTTGGGAGTGTAATGGTATACAACCCTACTAATCCCATCATAATTGTCTTGGAATAATTGTTGCACAAGGTTTTACTAGGAGAAGTAAAAGGGCTTACACCTCCCTAGTACTTCCTAGCTAGTTTTGCTTGCCTTGGGGAGTGAAAGGGTTTACACCCCTAAGGAGATAGCATTCCTAGCTCATTTTTTAGTTGACTCCTTAGCCCACTAGTTAAAGACACCAATCTTAATTGCATTGGAGAAATAAATCTTTGCATTGGTAACTGTGAAAACATGATATTTTGAGATTGTCTAAGTTGGAAATTATTCTATGTGCTTAAGGCATCCTTGAGCCCTTAAGGTGTCTTGTTTCTCTTAGAACTTCTTGCTGATATTTTAACATTTAAGCTACAGCCACTAGGGTTGTAGAAAACCCTAAACAAATCCTTGAATAACTCACAATTCAACTGTCAAAAGTTGCTAATAATTTACCCCTATAATCTACTAGTCCTAGCACATCTTTTGGGTGGATTCTTTGCAAGTTTTGGTGGCTGATTTTTATGTTGTGTTGGATTTTATCTTCTACTTTATCATTTATTTATAATGATACTACCTTATTGTCATATATTTACCCAGGTTCATATTTAATAAGCACCCAAAAAAATCCCTTTAAAACTATTGGCCCCTCTGCTGAACTAGAAGGCAACGCAACACACAGAGTGTGTTGCACAGTCTCACCTGAGATATCTCTATGGGTGCCTACAATACTGAAGTGTTTGCAACCTAGGAATGAGTGGAGATCTATGGGTGTATCTTGTAATCTTTATTTATTCAACCTGAACTTTGATTATAGCATTCCATTCATGTATGTGAAATATCATATCTAACTAGTCACTTTATTCATTCATCTAGCATTCAACACTTAACAACAATAGAGACGCATACATTCAATCACACAACACAGGTGTTTTCGTGGTTCACCCCCTCCTGGGCTACATCCACAAATATCTGGCTCTCAAGCTCTTTATTATGGTTCAATAATATGTCATGTCGCGCGTGTTTAATATCTTGGATATTACACCCTCAACTGACTCCTCGATCCCTATGAGGCTAACTAGATCGCACCAGGATCATCAGTCTGTGATATAACCCTCGGGATCGAGCCACTCACTACTTATCTATCTCACCAGATTACTAAATAGTACAGTTCTTACAACTCTCTACCATTTTTCGTCCTTTCCTTCTCTCTACCACTCCTTGTCCTCATCCTTTCTATCCTCTAAGTACTACTTATTTATACCCTTGGCTCATCAGCCATTAAAATACATTACAAAAACCCTAACCCTAGCATCATTAGGTCTTCCTTGCATGTGCGCCTCGCATGCTTCCCTTGCACATGTTGGTTTTCCTTCCATCTATCCTTTCTTCCTTTCATGCTTCTCTTCCCAAAAATAGCCTTTTCCCTTGACTGGGTCTACGTCCAACAAGCCCCCAACACTGACATGTGGCTCATCCCGAGCCACCTAAGCTTTGCACGCTTCTGCAACAAATCCTATGAGAGTATGGAACTTATCTATGAGTTGTGTTTCTTGTGTTTGATCCTGCACAGTCTTTTATCTGAGTGCATCCAATACTTGCACCGTAATCTCCTCGTTGATCATCTTTGCGCATTCTGCCTAAGTTTGTGCCATGTTCTTCTTTTCCTCTTCTGCCTGCGCTATGACTTCCACTGCTAGCTCTTGGAGAGGTTCCATTTGAGCTTGTCGATCCTTCTTCTATGTCTGTGCAACTATGAGCTATGCTTGAAGCTTATTTATATCTTGTACTCCTTTGAGATGCTCAGTGATCTTCATCGTCTTCTGCCTCTGCTTGAGGTTATGGACAGTTGCGCTTATCTTTTCCTCTTCCTGGTCCCACTGTTGGACTTGTTGATCCTCCTCCAGCTTTGTCCTAGCTATGTTTCTCTATAAAACAAGTCGACAGTTGCGCTGACTTGTTGTTCCATTTCCTCCATCTTCCTTGTTGCTTCCTACTTCATTTGTTCCTTCACCTTCGGGGGAGTGGTAGGGATGAGTTGTTCCTAGAGGTTCTCTATCTCCTACATGTATTGATCAATTGTTTCACAATCTGATCAATTTTTTGCTTCAACGTGGGCTCTGCGATTTGCATGCTCTTTGGAATTTTGTCATAGGCTACAGCCAATCCCTGCTCGAGCCTATTTGTGCGATCTTTCTCATCTTTGGTCTCAAGCTTGACTTGCTCAAGCACCAACTCCAACTCTTTTATGTTGTCATTCATGTGCTGCAACTCTTTTGTGTCTGTGCGTGTGCGCGAATGTACCTCCTGCAGGACGTTGACTTGCATTTTATATAGCGCCTTGGTTGGTATCCTCCCTATTACCAATTGTATGTGTGCCAGATATTTCAAGGGTGTAGGGCCTACAATCTCATCCATGCACAGCATGCTGGGTGTAATGTGAAACGTCGAGCTCGCATGTGCTATCATCTGGATGATATCCTGCTCATTGGGCACAACCTTGGCTCTTGCTTATGATGTTATGGGGACTGACTCTATTCTTATTCCCTCCCTTTTTGTTTCTCTAATATTCTCTAGGATCTACCTCATGTCAGCCAGCTCATCCTAGATCCGGTCCCTTTGGTGTTGGGCATCTTCAAAGTCCTCAACTTTCCGGTCATTGACTCTTTTAGGCACGAGGTGCGCATCGTCCTCGGCGATTTTATATTTCAGTGGTGTTTTTTGTGACTTGGCCTTCTTACCTGCATCCCCAGTGTGGATGATCGACCTCTTGGTCTGGCCTTGTTCCTGTTGGGTAGCACTTGATATGGTCCCATGTGTTGTCTAAGTCTCTTTTTCATGTTCCTGAGGTGCCTGGGTGGTGTCCTTTTTCCCCACCTAGGTACCTTTTTTTCGCGCACCCCCTTTCTTTTGTTGTGTCGGATTCTAAAATGGCTTTGGCTTCTTAGGAATTGTTTTGTCTCCGGCATGTGTTTTCTCTTGCCCTGCATCAGCCTCCTTATCCATGGGCATCTCTTGAATCAGGACTGGAACTCTCCAATCATCTTGTCAATCCTTGATGGTCATTTCTACGTCCTCTTCCTTGACGCAGTATCGTAGTTGTATCCATTCCTTCTCATGATCCTTTCATTCTTAGATCCATACTATATGCATGGTCACTTTGAAGTTGGCGATGTCCCGATATTGCAAGACCACTTCTGGCATAATCCACCAAGTGTTGGCAATGCTTTCCTGTAGGTTGTTGTAATACCCTGCGAACATGCATGCATTTGCACTTCTGGTTTTGGAGTCTGAAGTGATCCCCAACGATATGTACCATATTGTGCAACAACGAGTGGTTCGCTTGCAAAAGTATGTATAACTAGGCTCCCTCCATCCAACCAAGGCGATCAGGATGAGTAGCCAAGAGTAGTGGAACTATGTCCCCAAGTCCTGCGTGTCTTTGCAGTCCTCAAGGAATAGATTTAACAAGTATAGGGCCCAGCTAAGCATAGTGCCCTCCATGCATTGTGCTGCAGTTGCAATGACCCCGGCAGGGGCTTCCTCCTTGCGGCACTTCCTGAGCAACTTGCACACCATGAGTTTATTGGCCAACCTTGTTGTTGCATCACTAATGCACTTGACGATTATTCTGCGTAACCCTATTTCTTTGCCATACGTCTTCTTCATATCCTCGGCCAATTCCTTCTCCTTTGTCTTGTCATCAAGGAACTACACGGGACTCTCCCCCAAGATGGAAGCCCTATAATAAATGCAATGAGCTATACATCTATCAAGACATGATATTTTACCCATGGGTACCCTCCGTGGGTAACTGCCATCAGTTGCTTGACGCATTTATTTATGTCGCGACCCCTTCCAAAATGCGGCATATCCTATAGGTTTAGAATCCAGGTGTTGGCTAGTCCAGTTTCCTACTGTTTCGATTGGAAAATTGGATCGTCGAAGGGTCCTATACCCACACTATCCAGGTAAACTTGCTTTGCAAACTTAGGGAACTTGTCCATGTCGGTCACATCATGGTTCGAGTACCGTAGTTTCTCCACGCATCCTAACGGGTTAGTTTTGATACGCACCCCTTCTGGAATGTGTAGTAAGACTATGGTTGTTTCATCCTGCCTGCACGGTGATCTTGCTACAGGTTCCTTGCCCTTCCGTTGTGGTGGCTAAATCGAGGTTCCAGCCTCCATTGTTCTCTCCTCTGTATATGCCTCTTTCCGATTGGTGACATATTCTACTATACCCTTTTGTTGCGGCTCCGGTGCTACTATGTGTGACCTTTCCGGCGTGGTCACTTATGCATGGTTTTGGACTGTCTCATTAACCCTTGGGCCTTCTTCAGGGTTTTTAGGGCACAGAGGATTTCCTGTGTCCTTGGCCTGTTGGTTTTGCCCCATGTCCGACATATCAATGTCCATGCCCACTGTTTTTGTTTGTTGGGTTTCCTCCAGCATTGGTGTGGGGCTCCCTGGTTCCATATTAGGTGAAGGGATTTCATCCAAGTTGACGAATTCGATAGTTCAAGTGATTTCCTGCTCAATTCCCTATGATTTTTGTGGTGCTCTAAGGTTGCTTCAAGGTTATCTATAGGCCTGGCTCAGTGCACCTAGCTTGGGTGGTGCCATGGTGGTTAAAATGGTCTCCATCGAGATAGTTCTTTTTGTAACTCCTGTAAATTTGCTCTTTTCTTCATATACTCTGTCGCTCTGTGTTTTCTCAATGTCACAGTAACCCTTTCGTTACCCGCGTGGTTTCCTTATATAGCAATTGTGTGAAACTTCCTGGAGAAGTTACTTGATTTGTCCCGTCGATTGTTCTTGTCATTCAATTTTTATAGACATCGCTAGTTGGTGCCAATTTGTCTTAACCGCCATTTTTCCAATTTTTTGCTTTTTTCTAACCGTTGGTCCTTTTTTCGATGCGCTATCTATTCCAAGTGTGCGTTATGTTTGGTCGGTGCACATGGACATTTTATTTTTGTTGTGCTACCTCTCCTTTAGTTGGGTGATGTCTTATGTTGTCTGGCGCGGTAACCCGTCTTGTTGTTGCGTGCAATCCTTTATTGTCCGGTGCATTTTTATTTTTATTTTTAATTTTTTTAGGACGTCGACTGTCCCTATACAGCTTTAGTCGACTCCCATTGATCATTCCTCTGATTTTTGTTCCTCCAAAATCCTTCAAATGTACATCTCCCCCATTTTTGATAGTCTTTACTTCATATGGTTCCAACCAATGCATTCTGATTTTTTCTAGGTGTTGCAAAGATTTACCATCGTACACCAAAACTAGGTCTCCCTCCTTGAAAATTTTCCTCTTGATATGTATATCATGCCAAGATTTGTCCCTTACTTTTTGTACCTCTTTATGAAACCCTACTAGAATCCTATATTCTTCCATGATCATTAGTTGTCTAAGCCTTTCTTGTACTATGCCTCGCTCTCTCATGTTTGTAATTGTTGCTACGTGTAGACTAGGTACCAAAAATTCTAATGGCACCACTACTTCTTGTACATACACCAATCTGAATGGTGTATGCCCTGTCAATTTTTTACATGTAGTCTTGTATGCCCACAGTACTATTGGTATCTTTAAATCCCAATCATCCCTATTGACACTGCAGATATTTGTCAATGCATTTTCTAGGATCTTATTAAAAGCTTCCACTGTTCCATTTGCTTGAGGATGATATGGTGTACTCTTTTGATGATAAACTTCAAACTCCTCAGTCATAGTCTTGATAGTGTTGTTAATGAAGTGAGTGCCTTGGTCACTCATCAAAATCCTTGGGCATACAAATCTAGTATTCACTTGCTCAAACAAGAAGTGTGTTGTTGTCTCTGCGCTGTAATCTTTTACTGGTGTTGCCTCTACCCATTTTGTTAAGTATTATGTCGTAGTATTAATATATCTTTCTCCTGACCTTTTTTTCGGTGGGTTTATTGGTCCCACAAAGTCTATTGCCCATTTTCAAATACCTGCAAGGTTACTTGTGGCCTTAGGGCCATATCATCCCGTCTATTGGGTTTACCAACCCTCTAACATACATCACATCTCTGGCACTATTCCTTTGAGTCTCTTTGGGCAATTGGCTACCATAGTCCTACGCGCAATACCTTCTAATGGTAGGTTTGTCTGCATAATTTCCTCATGTTATTCACTCATGGGCCTCTTCTAAAATCATAGGTCTTTCATTTTCTAGTACACATCTTCTCAAGATGATGTCTGCACCCATCTTGTATAAGTGTCCTGCAATCAATTGATAGTCTGTAGCTCTAACTACTAGGTTTTTCTTCTACGTAGTGTTGAATTGTTGTCGCACAGTCCCTGTACTCAAGTATTGAATGATGTCTAAAAAATATTCATCAGCTACTTGGACTGAAAATAACTGTGCATCGGAAAAGTTGTCCTCTAGATTCGTAGGTTTCTCTCCATTAGTGATCCTTGACAGGTGAACGGGTCTTGCATTCAACTTCCCTGGTTTGACTATCACTTAGAAGTCAAATTCCCGGAACAACAATAACCATCTACAAATTCTCCACCCCAACACTGGCTTGTTGACGAAGTATTTGAGAGTTGAATGTTCTGTAAACATCTTGAAATGTTTTCCCAGTAAGTAATGTCTGAACTTTTGAAGCTCATAGACCATATCTAAGCCTTCTCTCTTTGTGGTATTGTAGTTTTGCTCCAACTTTGACAGTTTTATGTTAGAAAATTCTATAGGATGGTCCAATTCCCCTACTCTTGGTTTTGCCAGAATAGCTCCAAGTGTTATGGCTAATGCATCTACATGCACCTGGAATGTATTTTCCCAATTTGGGAATACTAGTATTGGTGTGGTTACCATCTTCTCTTTTAGATTGTCCAATCATCGCTGACAATCCTCATTCCACTGAAACTTTTTGTATTTTCTCAATAATTTCTCCATTGGCGCAGTGATTTACGCATACCCTTTTATGAATTTTCGATAGTTTCATGTGTGTTCCAATGTTGCTCTCAACTGGCATACTGATTTTGGTGGTGGTAAATTAACAATTATTGCAATCTTGGCAGGATCTACTAGCAAGCCTTGTTTGCATATTATATGGCCCAATAGTATCCCAAAGGGTGTTCCAAAAATGCACTTATTAATGTTTAACGATATCTGACACTGACTACATCTTTCTAACATCAGCCTCAACACCTCTATATGGTCTTTCAAAAGACTGTAGACTGTCCAATCATCCAGATATACCTCTAGAAATTGGTGGATGAATTCTTTGAATGCAACTATGACTAATCTGGAAAATATTGTTGGTGCATTCTTTAGCCCAAATGGCATGACTGTGTACTGGTAGGATCCCCATTATGTGGAAAATGTAGTCTTGTATCTATCTTCAGGAGTTATCTTGATCTAATGGTAGCCTGAGAATCCATAGGTGAATGAGTAAGCTTCATGGCCTCCTACATTCTCCAACACCTCATCTGTGAAAGGAGTAGGGAAAGAGTCATGTAAGCAAGAATCGTTTAATTTCCTCAGGTCAACGCATATCCTTGTCCCTCCATGCTTCTTCTCCTGAACTACCATAGGGATTACCCATTCATATTCCTCTACTAGTTCTATGATTCCAGCCTCCAACATCCTATCAATTTTTGCTTTCACTTTTTTCTTATATATTGGGTTTAGTCTATAGGGTCTCTGTCTCATCAATATTGCCTCAGATCTGAGAGGTATATTCATTTCCCCTAGCTCTCATATGATGCATTTCATCTCTGTGAACGTCGTTGGGAATAGGTCATTGTAATCACGCATAAACTATGTTATGTTTTCCACTGTTTGCTCATCCCAATAGTCTCCAATGCTAGCCATTTTGGGATTCTCAATTGTCCCAATGTTAACTTTCTTCACCTTGATCAGCACAGAAAATACTTCTGATTCCAAAGGTGGACCTTCCACCTCTCTTTCATCATCAATTTCCTCTATCTAAATGTTTCGCGGGTCATCTTCATCTCGTACTTCTTCCTGCATGTGGTAGCATGACAGTAGTTCTTTTATTGTTTGTCTATTCTCTTGTTGCTCTTTTGTCATGAATTCAAATTCATGTTCTTTAATGAGTATCACCCCTTTGATTTGTTTAAGTTTTGAGTCTATGTTGGGCTTATCATCTTCAAATGAGAAAGTGACTGTAAATTTATGTTGTAATATTGTCCAGTTTGTAGTTCCTTTGCGCAATTCCTGGTTTGTATACTAGTTTGTTGGAATCCTTTCTAATGTGTGAACAAAATGATGAGGTCATTCCTATGGTGGTGTAATCCTCCATAGTGTTCTGCACTTCCCCAAGTGTTATGCGGGTTCCCTTTGTCTGTCATATTTATGCAATTGGTTGGTTCCATGTTCTACGCCAAATATAATGCGTAGTAATCGCTTACATTGGTAACAATCCTTAACTATCTCTTTGTACGCACCCCACCATCTTCCAGGTGTTTCCTTGAGTGTTATATCCAGGGCTAAGAGCCTCTGATTTTCTAACACTTCATCTTCATATCGTGTTAAGAATGCTTCTAATTCATTCACCCCATGGAAGTTGGGAGGTTCCTTTATCTCTGTACCTACCCATCTTAATGTGCAGTCTATCCTTGAGCATCTTCTTGTAGAGACTTCGTGTAACCTATGCTACCAGTTTTCTAAGCCTGTGTCTGATTCTGACGCACATGATATGATACTTCTCCAACTGAGTACCCCATATCCAGTTGGGTTCACATAATCTTCTTCTCACGTGGATTTTCTGTACAACTGGTTAATTTCCTCCATGTCTAAGTAAGTAGGTTCTACAAACCTTTCCCCTTTTGATGGATCCAATGGCGCAATGACTTTGTATTCTCTTGAATTGAATGTCATCTTCTTCGTTTTAAAGTTGATTATTGTCTGATTGTCAAACGCCCAATCCAAGCCAAGCAATGTCGGATAAGTTGTTGTGCCATCCACTATCTCTATCACTTCGAAATCGGATTTAGTGTGCACTCCATCCAGATCTATTGTCACCCCCTTTAGTATTCCAATTGGTATAACTCTGTGTTGATTGGATAGTTTCAATTGAACAAGTGAATATCCTAATGTGGGCTCGCCCATAAATTGCCATGTCTCCTTGGGTAACACATTTACTTTGGATCCTAGATCTAGTAAAATATCTCCCATGTTGAAATCTCCAATGGTGGCATTCAGTCTGAATTCTCTGCGTGTTCTCCTCCTTGTATGCAGATGATTAACTATTTTTTGTTCTAGATTTCCTTCTACCTTTGTGCTACATATTTCTAGCATATTGCGTAACACTTCAACAGATAATGGATTGTTTAGTAGTTTAACACAGGATTGAAAAAATCCCTTAATCGTACTTACTTGTCCTTGGGCTTGTGCTTGTGCTTGTTTGGTGTGATCCAGTGATGGAGGAATACCATATGTTGGTACTTCCTTAGTATGTTGTGCAGTTCATGTCGATGCAATATCTAGCTTCAATGATTCTTTTCTTGCCTGCTTGGATATATCTTTCTCATTTTGCGCATCAAACTGCTTTTGTGGTTCGTCACTCTTCTTCACCCATTCGTGTTGTGTTGGATCTTGTCTTACTGTGTCGTTTCTTGTCTTATCTCCTCCCTACGTAACTATGTTGATGTTTCTTTCTTCATCCATTGCTTCCGCCTAAATCCATTGAACATTTTGATTGTTCTAATTTCTCTTTTCCTGGATCTTCTCCAATACTATAGGACATTATTATGTGTCATGATCTGATGCGCGACAATACATACATTTCGCAGGTGGAAGTGGACATTCTCTTGCATAGTGTCCATGTTGTTGACAGTTGTGGCATACAACTGGTCCTCTGCCTCTTCCAAAGCCTCCTCTTCCTCTTCCTCCACCTCTGTAGCATGCTCAATCTCCTAGTGGTGCATTGTACCGGGGCACATGGTTATACTGCACGGGATTATAGTGTGGTTGTGCGGCATTATATTGTGGTTGTGCAGTGTTATATCGTTGATGCACAGTGTTAGACAGGGTTGGTACTTGGTTAAATTGTGGTGCAAATTTCCTGGTCATCATTTCTGCGTGCACCATGTAAGCATTTGATGTTCTTTCCTTCTTCAGGTTCATGGTCCTACAATCCTTGTCGTCGTGGCCTACTAACTTGCAAAATTTGCAATATGAGCTCTTAGGTATTGTATGGTACTTCTGTATCATTGATTAGTGATATGGATCATGCCCTTGTTTCTTACAGATCTCACACCATATTCCTCTTGTTGGCAACGGGTTTGGAATTCCTGCGGCCATGTACTACACGAATGTTGGACATTCATTTTTATGGTGCCCTTTTGTCCTACATGTGGTACACAAAGCGGCTTCTCTTTTGTCCTTACCTTTGTTTTGGTTTAGTTGGAATGTTAAGTTCTTCATATCCTCCTTCAACTCCTCTATGGCTAGATCGGTCTTCTAATATTGGTTCTCTTCCAGTTGTAGGGTTATCTGTAGAGCCTCTGCCTAGGTTTGAAACTTCTGTTGTCACAAAGGGTATTTCAAGTGTGGTAGCAGTGAATTGACAAACAGAAGCCTATGTTGCATACATGTCATGACATACTTTAGCTTTATCTTTAATCGTTTGAATCTCTAGTCAATATCCCATACAGATTCTCCTGGTTTTTGTCTAATCTCTGTCATCTCATTCATGTATTGATCCTCTGAACTAGGCTTCTATAATTCATTTATCAATAGATTTTTGATATCTCCAATCATTCTGGTTGTTCTTGGCAGACTGTTTGCTACTAAACTTATGTACCAATCCAATGTGTGATCTCTTAGTGTGATAGATAACTACACAAGTTTAGTGTCCTCATATGTGATATGTTTTGCTTCCTAGATCTTTTCACAAATAAACAATTTCTTTTCAGGTTCCTTCGACGCCTCTCCTTTGAATTCTGATAACCTGATGGTGGGATCATGTCCTGCCATAATGAATGTTGAACTATTTCCTCCGCGCAGTGTAGATACTTGACTAATGCTTCATGAACTGGCTCCCCCAGTTATTGTTCCTTGTGTAGATGTACTTCCTATTGTCTTCCTTCTCCCGAAATTCGGTTGTCTAAATGGTGGTGTTCTTCTTCGTGTATTAGTCACACATGGGTTTATGGGTTCCACACTGACACTGATATGGATAGGAGTGTTGAATTCTATTCCCACTCTTGGACCTCTTGTTTTCCTCTCATATTTTGTGTGCAAGATTTCCTCAATCTACTCCACAACCTAGAGATCCTCTACCTCTTCTTCATCACTTGCCAAGCCCTCCCTCGCGGCTACGGCTCTCTTCTTGGTGTTCATCTTAAATTGGTAGGGTAATCCACTACATGTTCTTCCAATTGTTGCCATGATCTGCTTGATCTGGTCTTTTTCCATCATAATTGGGTCCAAGGCCTCCTCCTTCTTTCCTTTATCCATTTCTCCTTCTCCTGTCAATGCTTGCCCCCTTCCCCCATGCACGTAGAGAAATTTAGTTGTCTGACGCCATTGTCATTACACCTTTGTTATATAGTAATATCTTAATAGAAGTATATAACAATCTAATATACCTACATCGAGGTACCTTCAAGAACTCTTTCTTTGTTGCACTGTAAGACTTCGTTGTATCTACTCCAAACTTTGTGATAAATCCTGCAACAATGTTGTCTAACCATAAATCTATTGCACGCATAAATTTATTATCAACTTGTTGTAACTACATGATCTCTACAAGATTCCACTCTAGCTGTCTGATCTGATTTGTAGGATGGTTGTCTATCAACCTTTTTATCCACTCCTACAACACATGTGGGAAATCACAGAAAAATACTTCATGCAAGTCGTTGAATACGTACTTGTCTAAATATTTGCGTGGTGTCAACTTTGGGTTTTTGTTATCTTTCTGCGCAAAATCTGGCTCCTTTGTTTTCAACCAGCTCTCTATCTCTACCTTCGTTTGATTCCACGATCTCAACATCCCCTTTTATATTTTCATTCTCTCAACGTCTTGTTTTCCGATCTGGAATTCTTTTGACGTGTTTTCAGCAGATCTCATTCAATCAATACTCTCATGTTCTAACTGTCAATGGAACCATTTGTTGGATTTTATCTTCTACTTTATCATTTATCTATCATGATCCTACCTTACTGTGATAGATTGACCTAGGTTCAGATTTAATAAGCTCCCAACATAAGCCTTTAAAACTATCGACCCCTTTGGTGAACCAGAAGGAAATGCAACACTCAGAGTGTGATGCGTAGTCTCACCTGAGATAGATCTATGGGTGGCTGCAATACCCAGGTGTTTGCAACTTGGGAATGAGTGGAGATCCGTGGTTGTATCTTGTAATCTTTATTTATTCAGCCTAACCTTTGATTATATGAGTTATTCCATTCATGTATGTGAAAAATCATATCTAACTAGTCACTTTATTCATTCATCTAGCATTCAACACTTAACAACAATAGAGACGCATACATTCAATCAGATAACACAGGTGTTACCGTGGTTCACCCGCTCCTGGTCTATGTCCACAAAGATATGGCTCTCAAGCTCTTTATTATGGTTTAGTAATATGTCACGTCGTGCGTGTTTACAATCTTTGATCTTACACCCTCAACCGACTCCTCGATCCCTGCGAGGCTGACTAGATCGCACCAGGCTCCTCAGCCTCCAATCTAACCCTTGGGATCGAGCTGCTTACTACTTATCTAGCTCACCATCTTACTGAATAGTAAAGTTCTTACAACTCTTTGTCATCTCTCATTCTTTCCTTCTCTCTGCCACTCCTTGTCCTCCTCCTTTCTATCCTCTAAGTACTACTTATTTATACTCTTGGCTCATCATCCATTACAATACATTGAAAAAACCCCAACCCTAGTGTCGTTAGGTCTTCCTTGCATGTGCGCCTTGCATGATTCCCTCGCACGTCTTGCTTTTCCTTCCAACTGTCATTTCTTTCTTTCATGCTTCTCTTCCCAAAAATAGCCTTTTCCCTTGACTGGGTCTGCATCCAACATGTTGTCACAATTTTTTTTCTACAACCATAAGGTTGCAATTATATATCTACAATACTTCTCTACAACAACCTTAATTTGTTTGTTGCTAAAGTTTAATGTTGTTATCCTTGAGTTATATTAGTACTTTCTAGCTTTTTCTCTTACATCATTTACTTGACTTTAGCATCTTGTTTAGTAGCTCTAATAATCATTTCTTTGCCGATATATATCTTTGTCGACTACTGAAAATATGGATGGCATGCTTAACTTTCTTGTCCACTTAACATATAACTTGTACGCTTGGTTTTTCTTGTGTCTTGGGCAAGTACAATCACTTTTTGCAGGTACTCAAACATCTAGGAAATCATTCACCACAATCGAGACTCATTTCCAAGCTACTTTCCATTTAGCAACTTGACCTATAGGGGCATCCATTCACAAGTATCACTTTCCATCTCATTTCCCCCCAGGGTCACCCAGAATTCCCCCCCTTGAGGTGATCACTTCCCTTCTAAAGTGACGAGAATACTTATCTGAGGTGACAGTGGATAAGTATTCTCCTAGTTGTCGCCATATAGTGGTTTGGTTTGTCCAAGTTTGTGAAGCATCCTTGCTAGGGTTAAAATCCTAAGGCCCAAAAGTGATTGCACTTTAGGTTTTTAACCCTATACTTTGATCTTTAACCTAAGTGAAGCTAGAAGAAGGGAAAATGGCATCTAGGGCCCAAACCTACTTACACCCTAGATACCTTTTCCTCTAATTCTAAAGCCTAAGGCCCAAACATGCTTGCACCTTAGGGTTTAGACTCTACTTATTTTGTTTCACCTAGACCAATCTTCAAGTTTAATGGATTTGAGACTCCATGGGGCTTAAAGGACAACATCATTGATCTAGGAGTGTTATTGTGGCTAAAGTAGTTGTTAAAACCAATTTTCTTACTCTCTCAAACATCCTACTAACGTTACTAACACTAATTATAGCAAACTTCAAGTATTTCTTGTTGTTGTGATAAAAGTTTGCTACAACCACTAAAAACTATATTAAATTGTTGCATACACCTATTTATAAGTGGTTTAATTTGTTCAAAAATTACTTCTAGCAATTGGATATTTAAATGCTTTATGGATGCTTACTTTTCATGCTAAATAGATAAATTTCTAAAAACTTATTCTTGCTACTGTTGAAAAATAGTTATTATTGTTAGAACATTGGTTTATTGTTTTAATTTGCAACAACCATAGGAATTTTTACATGTATGGTGTCTAAAGGGATATTTTTTCACTCTATAACTTGATAAGTGTCTATATATGTTGCAAGTTGTGTTTTGTCTAGTACAGGTACATCAAGTATATCATTACCCTTTATCCCTATAGTAGACCTAGACTTGACTAATAGGTGACCAATATAGGGGTTGGCAGGCTTGGCTAATTCTTGTTATTTGATCCCTTGAGGTCACCAGGGAAGCCTCCCTTATGGTGGACCTCTTCCATCACTAAAACGAGGGAAGATTCTACTTAGGTGATAGAGGTAGGTTCTTCCATAGTTACACAAGATTTGGGGATCTTGTGGAGGGCTTTTCACAAGTACAAATCCTATGATAGCAATTTTTATTTCACATGTTCTTTCACACTATGGTATATGTTTCATGTGTGTAAGTTTTTTGGGGGGAGCCCTTTTTATTGCCATATTTTAAACAAGGTCATTTGTTGATCCTTCAAGTATTTTCAAACTAGCATATAGATAACATATTCCCTCCATTTATATTTTATTTTCCTTGCTATCACCCTTTAAATATTCCTATAGGACACCCCCCTTCTCTCCCCCTTGATTCAGGTAAGTGGATTATCTCATCCATATTTTTCATTCACCCTTGCCTAGAAATAGTACTCTACCTACATAGTTGGCCATGGATTAGTACCTCATATCATATTGGCCTGGATTCTTTTGTTTCCCCATTTAGAATTAAGAGTCCATATAATCTACATTCAAAAGATAAATTCATGCTTATTTCTCATCATGTTGACTACCTTTACCTCTGGAGTCCCACACAATGTTGTATCATAATTGTTGTATTACATTGAGATTCATTATATGAGCCTGCCCCCATGCCTCCTCCATATTATGAAGACCATTTTGATTTTTATGTTTCCATTCATCTGCACTCAAGGATATTTACCCCATTGTCTCACCCATGGTTTCTTCCATCAGATATCATTATTTTCCCCATATAGGATTGATTCACTTGGTTACATTTTTAAGACACCTATCTTCTTACTTGTACCACATCCCAATTTATTTATTCTTTTTGGATAATCATAAAAGTTATCATTTATCACACTTACGTTGCACGATCTCTTTATGGTAGCATTCCTAGTTTCCTTTGTTCAAAGCATCCTCATTGAGTCACACTTTCTATATCCTAGATTATTTTTGTCTCGGTACCCCATTTTAGTCCTACAATAGTTCATTTACCTATGTTAGTAATGCCACCTTAGTTATTAGTATTTTTTAACCATTGATTTGTCCCCTTAATCACTTTTCTTATCCATTGACCCTATCTCTCATTGTTATAGTTGTTGCTTGGTTATCTTTATCATTATGCTCTAAACAAGGGAAGTCTTGAGTCCATTTTTCATTACCTTTATTTTCCATTATTATCTTAGTCATAGTTAATCTCATTTGTTATATTGTAGACATCACCTCATGTTGTTCTTCAAGGGTTTCCTCATACCTTGACATTAGAAAACCTTCCCATACCGATATTAACACCTTCATTCTAGGGGTTTAGTGTAGAGGTTATGTGTACCTTGGTCCCATTTACATCATTGGTGGGTCACCTCGAACCAAGCATGGAGAGTCATCATTTCTTCTCGACTTATCTGTTTCATACACCTTGATGGTTCTAATGTTTTTGTCCTTGTCAAAGACCCCCAAACATGTACGAATGTTTCCAACAATTTTTTATTCCCCATGTGGGAACATCCTTTCAGTTAGCTCCCTACATGTTATGGCCAATGTTGGTTATAGTGATATAGATTCAGTTGCAATTCCTTGGAATTGATTGGATCTATTTAGTAGTTATTCAAACCATTAGTTAGATCTTCCTTCCAGATAAATATTTCGAAATCATGGGCCCCTTCTTGTTTGGTAGGGATTCAATTGTTGTGATTATTCACCCCTCATGGTGCCATTGTTACTCCACATATGTTTAGTTAGGATGAAAATTTGATCATACTTATGAACATTGATCAAGCTCTAAATGGCATGGGTCCCATGTTATATTGTCCTTTGACATTCTAATATACCTTGATATATCTCCATGATCCATATTGTCTTGAGACATCTTCATGAGCATGGGGATACCCACCTCATTCATATTGATATTATGTATACACCTTATCTCATTTATTTTATGTTTGTAGGTGGTTCTCTTCAATCATCTACAGGAATTCCTCCCCCTTTGACCACTATGATCCTTAATTGGTTCCCTTTAAGTTATATTGTTTGGGGAAAGAATCTCATGATGTATTTTGGGTATATAAAGTGCTCCTAACCTCACACATCAAGAGGCAACTAATATCACCCTAATTTTTCTCACTTGATTAGTTTGAATAGTTCTACTTCAAAACATCACAATTATAGTCATAACCTCCATTTTCACCCATTTCCATCATTATGACCTAATCTATACCTCTTTAAGTTAATTCAAACCACCAATTGACCTATTTTGAGTGTGAAAATTTCCCATCATTTTCTATGTGTGGTGTGCAAAATATATATTAATAGGTGTGCTACCATTTCTAAAGAAAAATATGTTATTTTAGTGGCTTATTAATGCCCCTATACCTCTAAAACAATATAGTAGGTATGTGTGGACCTTCTCAAACCCTTGCATTCATTAATATTATTTTATATAGTCTTCTTTAACCACCATTATCCCATTTCTTCATTATTGTGATGGAAAGAGTTCACATAGAAACTAGGTCCAATGATGGTTCCACCATTTACCCTTAAATAAAGCTCTTTAGGTCACACCATTAATCCATATTCCAAAAGTAATGTTATGTTGTTGGTATTTTGTAACATCCCCAACTTAACCAAGGAACATTACCATGCAGAAATACACAGTGGAATAAATCATTAATATAATATGAAACAAGATAAAAGACTTATATTCTTAAAATAGTTGTGCATCCATCTACTTGGGATGGATGTTCCACCCAACCAAAGACTTGTTGTTATATATCTCAAAATAAATTCACCCCTGATCTGGGGCTAGGAATCCACAGAAGAGGGTGTCTCTCACTGTCCACTCACAACTCAAATAATCCCACAACCCCTTAGCATTCTCCTACAACTATCCTAATTTCCACCAACTCTCTTCCTCTTGACCTACCCAACCCAAGGAATGTACCCTATCATTTCTCTCAATCCATCGAGCATACCATTCATTTATTAGGGTATCTCTGGTGCAAGTAACTAGTAATCTCACTACTAGGAAATCAAGGGAACTCATTAATAGGGAAAACTACTAGTAAAAACACCAGCAATAACTTGTTGTTACAGTACAACTCACAGAGGAGTTCACTCTTCATCCCTGACAACCTAGTTCTTCTGCAAGCCTGACAACCTAGTTCTTATGCAAGCCTGGCAACCTAGTTCTTCTGCAAGCCTGACAACTTACCTCTTCATTTTTCAACTCCAAAAATTCTCTAGAATTCACTCTCCATTTTTTCTCCAACTCCAAATCTCTTCTTTATGTTATTGTCCCTTGCTTCCCATGCAAAAACGTGACTATAAAAACTGTCCCCTCTAGCCATTTGAATTTCCCCCTTTTTCATGTTTCCTTAACTCACACTCATCCCCCAAAATGATTATACTCAGCCCTATGCTCCCAATAACTATGGGATGTGACTTTCTACACCCACTCTCTTACAAGTATTCAATGATTGGGCTCTCATATACTCAAACAGAAGATAGAAGTTTTATACATGATGATAATAAAATTCAGGAATTTGGGTTTGCATTAATACCCATAAATAAATTCCCTTGGACACCTCTTATACACTCTCTTCTCTTGTGGAAAACTCAACTCCCATGTTTGTACATGTCCCCCAGTAGTTGGCATCTCATTTTTTATTAAAAATCAAAAACACAATTCACATAATACATCACTTAACCATAATCACATTTCATATCTACATTATGCATTAATTAAACTGGGGATTAAAGCAAGGATGTTACATTCCCCCTCCCCTACAAATGTGCACCATCCTTGGTGAACAACTCCATGTTGATCTACATGTACATATTTTACATCATAATATTCAGAAAATAAAATTATGCAATTCATTTACCCTCCAATAACATTTCTAACCATAATCTCATGTTCTTCTCAACATGTTGACCCATGGAATGTGCCCCCTTCATTGCTCTCAGTCCATCAAGTTGCACCATTATTTTATTAGGTCTTTCAACGTAGGTAACCAGGAATTTTGAGATGTGGTTCTGGAACTCTGGCTGGCCAAAAATAAAGTCTTGCATTTTTAGCTTGTGTTTCCTTCAAAATTGACAAAAAATTGCAGGTATTACTCCTACATAGTTTCTTCATGCTCCCATGTTGTGTCTTCAAGACCGTAGTAAGTCTATTGAACCTTTACCAAGCCTATGTATTTTTTCCTTATCACTTTGACTTTCTGGTCCAACATGCATAATCGTTCCACCCAGAAATCCCCTTCGTGTTCCACCTGGATCACAATCCAATCAATTATGTGGTTAGGGTCAAGCACATATTTCTTTAATAATGACACATGATATACATTATGCACTCTCATTGATGTAGGAAATGCTATCATGTATGCAATTGGGCCTATATTTTCTAAGATCTCAAAACACCCACAATATATTGTTACCAACTTTTGGAAACAACCCAATCTTAGCGAACTTCTTTTCGCTTTCACTTTTAAAAATACATGTTCTCCCACTTTAAAATCTCTAAAAACTTTGTTCTTGTCTACATAAAAAAAAAAATCTTGTCGTGGGCATCTTTTAAATTATGCCATAATCCTTGTCATATGTTCTTCCATTTCCTTGAACAAATATAGCACAATGATAGCTCAGTATTTTGGGTTACCGCAACTCACTGGTGTGTTACACTTCCTTTCATTCAATGCCTCAAATGGACTCATTTTTAATGAGGCTTGATACCCATTATTCCAAGAAAAATACACTAAGTGGATATAATCCTCCCATTTTGATGGTTGTTCCATCACATACATCATGAGCATGTCTTCAATTATTCTATTGGTCCTCTCTATTTTCCCATTTGATTCTAGGTGATACATTGTACTGAGATTTAAGTTTTCCCCAAAGCTTTTGAACAAACATTTCCAAAAATTAGATGTAAACTTTGGGTCTCTTTCTGAAAATATTTCCTTGGGCACTCCATGTAGCATGGAAACTTCTTTATTGTAGATCTCCACAATATTTGTTTCCTTGTGTGTGGTCTTTACTAGAATAAAATGTGTAGCATGAGTCAATTTATCCACCACTACCATGATGGAATCATGATGCTTCACTATTCTAGGCAGCTTTGTAATCAAATCCACTACAACTACTTCCCACTTCCATTCTGGATCGGGAAATGGTTGTAACACCCTAGTTGGATGTCTATATTCAATATTCACCTTCTAGCATTTTGGGCATCTGGCTATGTATTCAGCCACTTATTTCTTCATCTTGGGCCAAAAATATTGGCTCTTTACAGTTGCAATTGACTTATGATATTGTGGGTGCCCAACATATGGCACATCATGCATTTTTTTCAGCACTGTATTTTTCATCTCTCTTGAATTTAGCACATATACCTTGCCTCTATAAATGAGGATTCCATCCTCTTGTAGCTCATAATATTTAAATTTGTGTTGTAAATTGCCTTGTTGTAATGTTTCTTTTATTTTCAAATAGTCCTGATTTGAATTTGCGTCTTCAATAATTATATCTTTTAAATATGATCTTTACATGCTAATGGTTGTATCATGCATCTCATGCACTCTTCTATTGAGTGCATCACCCACTTGGTTCTCCTTGCATTTGATGTGTTTAATTTCAAAGTCATATTCACTGAGGAATTCCAGCCATCTAGTTTGTCTGGAATTTAATCTAGATTGTCAAAACAAATATTTCATACCATAGTGGTTTGTCCTTAACTCAAATTTCCTCCCCATGAGGTAATGTCTCCACCTTTTTAATGCATGAATAATGGTTGCTAATTCCAAGTCATGTATAGCATAATTCCTCTCATGCTTTTTAATTTTTGAGACTCGTAGCACACCACATGATCCTTTTGAGTGAGGACTCCACCAATCCCTTCCTTACATGCATCGATGCACACCACAAAATATTCATCCATATCTGAAATATTTAATATTGGCATACTTGTCAAAATGTCTTTCAACTATTGAAATCTCTCTTCAGACTCGGAATTCCATTCAAATTTCACTCCCTTATTTTGCAAAGAATTGATTGGGTTTGCAATATTTCAGAATCCTTTTATGAATCTTTGGTAATAACTTGCAAGACCCATGAATGATCTGACCTATGTTGTATTTATTGGCATTTACAATCCTCTAATGGCCTCTATATTCTTAGGATCAACTACTATCCATCTGCTGAAATAATATGCCCCAAGTAATGAATCTTTTTTTGATAAAATATGCACTTACTTAGTTTGGCATACAATTTGTGCTCTCTTAAAACTCTAAGCATCATTCTTAAATGTTTCTCATTCTCTTCTTCCATATTTGAGTAGTTGAGTATATCAACCTAGAACATAATCACAAACTTTTCCAGGTATTCCCTAAACACTCCATTCATCTAACACATGAAAATAATTGGGGCATTTTATAGTCCAAATGGCACTATTGTAAATTCATAATGCATGTATTGTGTTCTGAATGTTGTCCTGATGATATCTTCTTCCTTTATTCTCACTTGATGATAACCCGATCTATGGTCAATATTGGAAAATATTCTTGCACCTTTCAGCTAATCAAATAGATCATCAATCCTTGGCAAAGGATATTTGTTCTTTATTGTGACCTTATTCAGCTATTTGAAATCAATACACAACCTTAAGGTTCCATATTTCTTATTCACAAAAGGAACTGGGGCTCCCCAAGATGACACACTTGGGCGTATATACCCCTTATTTAACATCTTTTTGAGTTGCATATATAACTCTTTCAATTTTGGTGTGCTCATTTTGTAAGGTGTCTTAGACACTATGGAAGCTCCTCACACAAAATCAATATAGAAATCAATGTCTATCTTTGGTGGCAATCCTAGGATTTCCCCAAAAACCTCTTTGAATTCCCTCAAAATTGGATGGTCTTCAATACTTGGCATTATATCTTTGGATGACTCTTCTACATGAGCTGGAAAAATATGACATCCCTTCTTGAAACTCTTTCAACTACATCAATGAAATTTATCTAACATCTAACGCTCTTGGAATTCCTTGATTTTTGCCTCGTTGCACTCCCTCATCAAGATAAGTGATTGTCTTGTTGTAACAATCTAGGACAGCGTAGTTTTTCTCCAACCAATCCATGTGTTATCCCCAACTTCTAGGGATAACTAAGGAGATAATGTTTGGAGGCCCTCATGTTGAAAACATGGAGTACCAAGAGAGAGATTGATCGACAGTGTTCACTTGCAAAGATAAACACTCACCTCGCCACCACAGCTCCAGGTTCATCACGATGGTATCCACCACATCATCTAGCTTCCGGAAGACATTGGGTATTTCTCCATGAGGTACAAGCCATTTGAGTTTGTTTCATCTATTATTGTTTTTTATTATATAACGTTTTCTTGGACATTATGCTATTTTCCATGTTTCACTTTGGTGGTTGACATTGTGCCTTAGTAAGTGGGTCACCCTTAGGAATAGGATTGTTACTGGGAGGTTCTCTTGATGATTCATCGTGCCATTCCTGACCATACTTGTCACTTTCCATGCTTCATCCCCTCATCTCCTTACCTTTTTGGACTTTCAGGTGAACTAACCCAAGAAGGGGTTGTCCCTCATTTCGTGGGAAGAAAGGGATGAAGGCCTAGAGGCTTGTATCTGGAAAAAGATAAAATCCAATCATTAACCTTTTGGATGCTCACCCAAGGATCCCTAGGACAATGAAATGTCTCTTATAAGAAACTGATGGGGCCCGTAAAAGAATAATTAATAACAAAACTCTAACCAGGGTGGAGCATGTGTGGGCATTGTTTTTATTGCTTAGGTAGAAGCCCCACATATGTTTTAAACTTGGGGAAGCATGATGTGACCAGGGTAGAGTCATGGTGGGCACATTTTTTCGTTCTTAGATAGAATCCCCACATTTTCTTCAACCTATAAAAATCCTAAAAGATTAAAAGGTAATAAATGGGCTTGGAAAAAGGTTGCATTGAAAACGAAGGTGCAACACACCCTCTACAAAGGCACCAATAAGTGAGACACTGCAACCCCTTGTATGTCATGAACCCCATGCCCAAAATTCTTCCCCTCATCTGTGACACCTCATCACACATGACTTAGAAGGATATCCCCTTGGAAGACACCCCTAAACTTGAGGTATGATTCACCCAATAGGTCATTTTGTCAACCCTCCCACACCTAAACTTGGAAAATTGCATAGGGTCTTTGAGCATTGGTAAATTTTGATGAGGTGGTTTGGATGTACATGCTTAGATGTCTCTTTTATTGATTTTATTTACTCATCTTGATGAATTTGATTTGAGATCCTTGGAGGGTGTATCCATTTGTCTTTGTAGGACCTAGGTGGTGGACAGTTTTGGAAGAACAAGCTTAGTTTGGGATTCCATGGGGCTTGAAGCCCACAGGTCAGATGCCAAGTGACCACACTTTGGATGATGATGAAATGCCTTTGGAGGCCTATATGACACATTTCAAGACTTTTCTCACTCCCTACATGCCAAACGACTTACTTGAAATGGGAAAAACATCACCTTTTGAGGCCTTGACGTCAGCTAGGGCTAGGGTTTAGTGGTGATTGATGACACTTGGAACTTTTAGAAGGAAGGAACCCATGGATCATGGAGGAGAGGCTTGGATCAAAGGAACTTGGCATTTGTAGGCATAGCTCACCCATATCCAACTCAATGACTTGACCTAAAGTGCCAAAAGTTACCCAAAAGGAGGGTGACGTCATGTTTCTAGGGTTTCTTTTATGTGTAAAGTATGAATTAAATAATATTGTTTTTGTAAAGGGGGAAGATAAGGGTTGTTGACCTCTTATATTTTGTTTTACCCTAATTTTTGTGGACAAACTATGTTTAGAGGATTTGTATAAATAGAGATCATCTAAATTTCATTTTTCATGATAACTCTCCCATTGTGAGAAGACTAGTAGCTAAAATTTGTGCCCTCTTGGGAATTTTTGGTATCTCTCTCTTATGAAAATGCTCTTTGGTGTTATTTCTTGGTGATTGGATGAGGCTAAGTGGTGTGCACATATTGGAGGATTCTTTACTTGCTCTTGAATGGTAAGTGCTTGGTGAACTAGGGTTTGATCTCTCTCTCTTTCATGGAATTGGTAAGGAAAATTTGCATTTGTTAGTTATTTCTTGCTTGTTCTTGCATATTGTTGGTAGAAACGATAGGAGGATTATGTTGCATACACCCTCCATTAAGATTCATCTCATTTTTTAAGTTTATAAGTCATTTCTTAGAGAAGGGTTACTAGGAGAAATACAAGTTTGTGTACCCTCTAGGAGAAATAAAAGTGTGTGTACCCTCCTAGATTTACTCTAGTTTGATTGGAATACCCTAGGGAGTAAGAGGATTTACACCCCTATGGATCTTGTTGATATAACTTGTGTTTCAAAGACTCCATTCACTCTATTATAAAGGCACTAATTTGATTTTTTGCATTGGAGAAATAAAATGTTTGCATTGGTAAACGTGTTTTAGTGAGTTATCAAATTTGTTTAAGTTGGAATATTTTGTGGATGCCTTGAGGTTGATAAACCCTCTAGGGAGTCTTAGTTATCTTGGCCTTATTAGAGATGTTATAACATTAAATATATATCCATTAGGGCTACATAAAACGTAATACAAATCTCGCAATAACTCACAATTCAACCGTCAGAATTTGCTAAGAGTTTGACAACATAATCTACTAATCTCAATGCATATTTTGGGTGGACTCTTTGTAAGTTTTAGTGGTTGAATTTACTGTTGTAACAACTTGTTTTCTACAGCCATAAGGATGCAATTATATCTCTGCAATACTAGTTTCTGACAACCTTATCTTGTTGCTAAAGTTCCATCCATTAATACATGAGTTAAACTAGTCATTGCTAGCTTGTCTCTTGCATATTTAACTAGAATTTTAGAAACTTTATTTGTAGCTATTATTATCTTTTGTTGATGATATATATCATTTTTTATTTTTTCAATTAGGGAAAACAAGATTAACTTGCTTTTCCAACACATTATTGGGCTTGTATCTTTGTCTTCCTTGTGTCTCGGGCAAGTACAATCACTTCTTGGCATGTCCTCTATACTATGGCACATATTCTACCATATACAAGACTCTTTTCAAGCCCTCCTTACCTTCCATCAATGACCTATAGGGGGACACTTCATCATCTCTTCATTTTCTATCTCATTTCCTCTAGGGTCACAAGGGATTCCCCCCTTGAGGTGATTACTTCATCTCTAAAGTGACAGGAATACCTATCTAAGGTGATAGTGGTTAGGTGTTTCCTTAGTTGTCTCTATATTATGGTTTGGGTCGGGATTTTCCAAACCTACAACTTGTGCGATAACATTTGGCGCTATTGTCAAGTAGGATTTTGAATCCTCTTTCGAACCCTAACGACACATTTGCAAGCTATCCCAAATATTTTCCCTAGTTTTCCTAGTGAATCCACCTGAGGGAAGTTCCCTCTCCCATTTTTCTTTGATGAAATTTCTAGGTTCATCTGGCGACTCCACAACCCAAGCACCCACGTTTCCCTAATTACCCTTTCCATCCTTTGATGAGCCTTGATATCATCTGGCGACTCCATTGAGGTATTACTCTGAGTAATGGAACTATGGCCTCACGGGACTTACCATGGGTATTCCATAAGGTGTATCCTTCTCTTGATGTTTAGAATATCCTTGGATATCCAAATCATTTCTCTATAGAGTGGAGGGAAAATTACCCTAAATTTGATGGTGATCCAGCTATAGCAGTCACCCATGTCCTGAATTATATGAAGAATTCTTAGAGCTTAAATGTGGTACATGAAGATGTGTTGATAAAAAATTATGTATCTTCACTGGAATCAAGTCAAAGGAATTGGCTTGCACACTCATGTAATCCAAGGAGTATCCCATCTTCTACAAATCTCATTGAAGAATTCCTCAGCCACTATCGACCAACTACCCAAAATATGAAAACACAAAACCTTGGATGCACACTCATGTAATCCAAGGAGTATCCCATATTCTACAAATCTCATTGAATAATTCCTCATGCACTATCAACTAGCTACCCAGAATCTGCAAGATACTTTCCAAGACCTCAAAGATGCTCTTTTCAAAGAAGGTTTTCCTATAGATGAGTATCCCAATGAAGTTTCTCATGTTGAATATCTGGACGAGACATTTGATGAAGATGAATTACTTATGTCTTCCCTTCCACTTGATGAAGACATCCATTGCTCTTCTCCTCCTGCACATCAAGAAGAGAACATGATGAATTGTAATCCTTTTGAAGATCTTGATGACACTTTATTCCATGACTTTGCAAGTGGAGACGTATTAGAGGAACCCTTGGATGTAATAGATCCTTTTTGGAAAACACAAACAAAGCATCTTGCACTAAGGATCAAGCCCCTCATGATGAAGAGGCGATGGAGGGGCATGTCCATAAAGAGTAAGAAGAATCCTGATGAGGTGCAACATGTTGAGACATCGTTATCTTTGCTCCCACTTGATGAGGGTGAGGTATTTCAAACTTGTCTTCCTCTTACACATGAAGACGAATAAATGATTATCCTCGATGATGCAAATGATCTTGTGTAGAACCTCTCTGACATGGTTAATCTACACATTAATGATTTCATACGGGTTGGGAGATGTAGCTGGTATTTTGGTCATTTCATTTCTTATAGAGACCCCATTTACAACATTGAGGGTAGATCTCAAGCAAAATGGGTTGAGTTGTCATCGTTAGAGGACTAGTCTTCCTGCATGTATGATTCATATGTTTGGAATCCTAGTTATGATATGGTCACAAATTTTTTCTTCCCCTTCAAGGATGACTTATCGCAGCATACTCAGGGTAATATTTGGTCATCCCTTGATATGTACCCTTTTGGGGATGCAGATTTGTTCTACGAGGATTTTCAGCCATTGTGCTCAGATTTTGATAGACACCAGGTCATGGACAACAAGGGTCACTACGAGGTCTAAGCTACCAAATGGAAGTACTTTCATATTGAGACTTTTGGTGGGGATTTCCAGATAAAGAAGTGATGTTTCCTAAATCTGAGGGAGGAGTTTTCCTCTAGACATGAGGTTGTGCCTTACCCCATTTCCCCTTGTTTGGGAAATCAACAGGTTTTCTTGGGATCCTTTACCTCCTCTCATCATTCAGGGGGGAGTGACATTTCAAGCGAAGATGAAGAACAAGCCCTTGCATATGAAGAGAACATTGAAGAAAACCTATTGATTTGTTGACACTTTATCTTGTTGAAATGTGTCATAGATTAAATTCCTTATGTGCCATGATCACAGAGAAATATGGTTTCATTGATGAAGAGGCTTCCACGAAACGCATCATGTTGAAGATCCACTTGATGCTTCCCTGGCTTATGTTCTTGCTACACATGAAGCCAAGGAGATGGTCAATTTTAGTCATGAATATAAGCCATCATATACATACGATAGTCCCATTCAGAGATGGATCGATCAGGATTGTGGATGTTCTTTCCAGCAGGATTTCCTTCCTTCCTCCCATCTCCATGAGTTTCATTTCATCGTTGATTATATGTCTATTTATGCTCATGATCATTTCATACTTGACTTATCTTTGTTGTATTATATAATTAAGCACAGGGGGAGATATCTTGATGAAATGGTGAACATATGGTTGCATTGGTTGTATAACTTCACCTGACATCACCCATCTCCTGATCTTCAAGGCCCCACAACCCCAAGTAAGTAGGTAGGTCATTTTGATTTTCTGCACTTGCATATTGATTTCATGTTTAGTTTAGAAGTTTCTGGAAAAATGCTAAAATTTTATTTTCTAGATTAGTTTTCATTTTTGGTTTTGATATCTATGAACGAAGGGTGATAGAACCACCCTATATTTTATAGTGTTATTTTTTAGTGTAGGCACATGTCCACCAGGAAGTGTTGTCATTATCACACACTTTATGGTGAGTACATGTCCCCAAGTAGTAGCTAGATGTTATCCCCAACTTCTAAGGATAACTAAGGAGATGATGTCTCAAGGCCCTCAGGTTTCAGACATGGAGTACCAACAGGCAGCTTGACCAACAATGTCCACTTGCACAGAAAAAGAACCACCTCACCACCACAGCTCCAGGGTCATCACGATGGTATCCACCACATTAGTTGGCTTCCAGAAGACATTAGGTCTTGATCCATGAGGTATAATCCAGGTATTATGGTGAGTGTCATTTCAATACTTGAGGCATTTGAGTTTGTTGCATCTATTATTGCTTTTGATTATGTAACGTTTGCTTGGACATTATGTTATTTTCCCTATTTCACTTTGGAGGTTGACAATGCGCCCTAGTAAATGGGTCACCCTTAGGAATAGGATTTCTACTGAGAGGTTCTCTTGATGATTCTTCGTGCCGTTCCTGACCACACTTGTCACTTTCCACACTTCATCCCCTCATCTCCTTACCTTTTGAGACTTTCGGGTGAACTGACCCAAGAAGGGGTTGTCCCTCATTTCATGGGAAGAAGGGGTTGAAGGCTCAGAGGATTATATCTGGAAAAAGATAAAATCCAATCATTAACCTTTGATATGCTCACTCAGGGACCTCGAGGACAATGAAATGTCTCTCATAAAAAACTGATGGGACCCATAAAAGAACAATTAATAACAAAATGTCAACCAGGGTGGAGCATGTGTGGGCGTTGTTTTCATTATTTAGGTAGAAGCTCCACACTTGTTTTCAACTTAGGGAAGCATGATGTGACTAGGGTAGAATCAAGGTGGGCACATTTTTTCATGCTTAGGTAGAATCCCCATCTTGGCTTCAACTTGGAAACATCTTAAAAGAATAAAAGGCAATAAATGGGCTTGGAAAAAGGTTGCACTGAAAACGAAGGTGCAACACACCCTCTACAAAGGCACCCATAAGTGAGACACTACAACCCCTTGTATGTCATGAACCCCATGCCCAAAATTATTCCCCTCATTCGTGAAACCTCATCACACATGAATTAGAAGGAGGTCCCCTTGGGAAACACCCCTAAACTTGAGGTACGATTCACCCAATAGGTCGTTTTGTCAACCCTCCCACACTTAAACCTGGAAAATTGCATAGGGTATTTGAGCATTGTTTTATTTTGAGGAGGTGGTTTGGATGTACATGCTTAGATGGATATTTATTGATTTGATTTACTCATCATGATGCATTTGACTTAAGATCCTTGGAGGGCTATCCATTTGTCTTTATAGGACCTAGTTGGTGGACAATTTTGGAAGAACAAACCTAACTTAGGCTTCCATAGGGCTTGAAGCCCGAAGTTTGTATTCTAAGGGCCCACACTTTAGATGAAGATGAAATTCCTTTGGAATCCTAGAGGACATCTTGGAGGACCTTTCCCACCCCCTACATTCCAAACGACTCGCTTAAAATGGGAAAAACATCACCTTTTGAGGGATTAACGTCACTTAGGGCTAGGGTTTGGTGGTGATTGATGACACTAGGAAATTTTATAAAGAAGGAACCCATGGACCATGAAGGAGAAACTTGAATTAAATACACTTTGCCTTTTCAGGCCTAGCTCACCCATCTCCAACTCAAGGACTTGACCTAAAGTGCCAAAAGTTACCCAAAAATAGGGCGACGTCATGTTTCTAGGGTTTATTTTATGTGCAAAGTATGAATTAAAGAATATTATTTTTGTAAAGGGGAAAGAAAAGGGTTGTTGACCCCTTATCTTATGATCCAGGTGGATATTGGTGGCCACCCACCTATTCCAACTAGCTCCTCTTGACAATTTTTAGTTCAGCATGTTTTTTTGTAATTCTTTGTAATTGTGGGTTCTACACTTTCGGGCCTGCCTGAAGACCTACACAGATTCTATGTGGAGATTGGTGGTCTCCCACCTAATCCAACTATATTTTTAGAATCTTTCATGCCAGTACATCATTTTGTACTTCCAGGGCCGTTTTGGTTCCCTAAACAATGTTTTTTATGGCTTTCCATAGTCAAACTATAAATGAATACAGAGTTTGACGGAATAATGTGTAGTTCTCAAAAAGACGTTTCCAATAGGCTATCACATGCCTAAATCGGAGGTCGTATGCAAAATTTACGACCCTCGGAAGTTGAGGTACCAACTTGCCCATTGGGGCCCACATAAATTTTAGTGTCTCATCTCCTAGGGTTAGGTTTTTGGATGTCTAGGGTTTTGGAATTCATGAGTAATGTTAAAAAGGCCTCTAGATCCTCATTGTAAGGATTTTGCTCAGACGGATGCACGTAGCAGCTACATCTCTTCTCAGAGATAGCTACCACCATTCGAGCAAGTTGTTTTTAGTTCTGCAGTTTTACAGTTTCAGCTTATTTTATTTATTCAATAGAATTTATCGTTCACTGGATATCTATTGTTTTTCTCCGTATCTCTGTGTTATTGTATTCAATATTTTATTCCTTTTGTTCTTCTCATAAATCTGTATCAGTGGTATCAAAGCGGCCTGTTCTTCATTTATTTTTCTTCATGCAAGTCCCCGACAAGATCTAGGTACAAGAAGTTAGGACTCAAACTAGTCGATCCTTTGCAAGATCAACAATGTTGAGCCCGACAACAACCCATGGGGGACGAGAACAAAGATGTTGAAGTAGGAGATCCTTTTAAAATGTTGCTCGAGGAAGCCCTTGCACGAAAAAGGAACGAAATGATGGACAACCTTGCATAGATCCTTCGACGGTTGCCCACAGGAAACGCATCTTCATCAAGCGGGCATGCAACCCCCTTCAAGGTACAAGTAAATTTTGATGTTCCATTATTTGAAGGACTAATAGATGCGGATGTTGTAGATAAATGGTTGAATCTTCTTGAAGGGTATTTTTCGGTCCATAATTTTTTCGACAGGGAAAACATTACTTTT
>ML821927.1:0-11578 GCA_009831015.1 Picea engelmannii
GAAATAAAATAAAAGACAAGACTAAAAATGACCTCTGGCCTACTATGGATCACAGGGAGTCACTAAAGACACCAAACAGGTTGATCAACAAACTCAAAGAGTCGCCTAAAACCCTTTCATAAGTAAATACAAGAAATATTTCAAAAAGACAAGCAAACTGACATCTAACCCAAGCTATGATTGTAAAAACAAAGACACTGAATTCTGTCAAGAAACCCTATGAAGTAAAAACTCAATTGAGAAAGAGGTTGGCTACCTGTTTTTCAAAAATAGTTTCTTGAACTAGGTATGTTATTGTTGTTTCAATAGCCTGCATATGTAGGTGGGTTTTTTACTAGACAGGGAAAGTATATAAGCGAGCTTACCCACTGTAAGGCATGTACACCTATGTATTTCCTCAAAAATAAATAAACAGACAGACTGATAGGGTAGGTAGAACTAGAATGGCACTAAAAGGTAACTAGAATCCCTTAAAAGACTCAATGGACTCAACAGAAACTCGAAAGGTATAAAAGCCAATCAAACACCCAAAATATCCCCTAAAACCCTAGAGGCTTCCCTAGTATGGTCGCTAGTTCTGCTAGCGGGAAAAAACCCCCTTAAGACTACACTAAGGTTCAGAATGTAGGTAGATCACAACCGTCTAAAAGTCAACTACTTTTCTAACTACCCCAATCATACCCCAGACTTATACAAGAAAATAAAAATAAGAAGGATTGGGTAACTGTACCTCTACTTTGTGTCTGGTGATGATCATCTCGCGCTTGATAGCTTCGTTGGATGAAAACCTCCTCCCAAGGCTGGCCTTCATTCAAATACAGAAAAACATAAAGCTACAAGCATGAAATTCATATACAAATAAGGGTTAGACATTAAAATAAAAACATAAATCAAATGAAAACATTTGATACATCATGATTTGGGATAGGAAAAGTACTTCTTTTATTGATAATACAATGCTCACTTACAACCAAATCCGAATACTGCTCCACCAACCTAGTCTAAGATCCTCTTCACCAAGCTCCAAGTGCACCACCTTATAAATTATCCTCTCAAAATTCTTCTTGGGAAGTAAAATGGATTTATGATGAAGGAAGAAGGGAAAATTGGGGAATTCTGAGGCAGTTCTCACAAAAGTGTTGCTATTACTTGGGGCAAGGAGGGGATGTAAAATAGACAGAGTTTCAATGATCTTATGTATAGATGTGGAATGAGAACCCAACACCTCCTTTTATATGGGAAAGGGATGGTTATTCAGTTGGGTGATGGGATATAGGCAGTGGATTAGTTGGGAAAATACTTAATATCCTGTAATCTCAACGAATTCCTTGCAAATTTTCATTTTTTGAAACTTTTGCAAGTATACGCGGGTTGTAGTGGTGCAACATGTGTACGTATGCGGGATGTAGTGGTGTAGCAAGCATATGTACATGGGAAGTATTGTTGCATGGCACATACATCTTCAAAAAATGGGTTTTTAAGAAGAGCAACTCAGTGATGGCTTGACAAAAATGCAAGTAAGAGGGCCAAAGGCTAGGTATGCATGCGTAGAACAATTTAGCGATATAACACTTCGACAAATTGACATAATGAATTTGTTGAAAGAAAGAACATGAAAATATAGGAAATGGATCAAACAATGTTAATGGATTCCAAATTGACAGATATATTTTGTACACATGCAGTGCATACCACGATTTACATTAAAAACAGAGTAATGCTCAGAAAAAACACAGACAAAAATACCTACAAGCTATGGAAAGGAAGACCAACAAATGTGAATCACTTTAGAGTATTTGGAAGAAAATGCTACGTCAAAAGAGAAGATGGAAAAATGGGAAATTTTGACTCTCATGTGGAAAAAGGAGTACTTGTTGGTTACTCAAGTACAAGGAAAGCATACAAGTGTTACAATCTAAGGTTGAACAAAGTTGTGAAAAGAATCAATGTAAAAATTGATGAAACAAGTGGATGAGAATTAAATGAAGAAGAAAGTGAAACAATGGAACAACTTTATGAAGAAGAAGCAGAGGATGAAGAAGATGTAGAAGGGGAATATGAAGAGCATCAGACATAAGTAGAAGAGAAAGTTCAGCAAGTTACTCCAAAGACACCTAGAAAACGAGTACATAAGAATCATCCTTCAGATTAGATTATCGGAAACAAAGATGAAGGATTTGAGACTAAAGAAGAATTTGTTCAGTAGAACAAACACACCTATAACTCTCATCTACGATTGAACCAAACATTTTTGAAGAAGCCAACAAGGATGAATTTTGGAATAAGGCCATGGATGAAGAATTGGATCAAATAGAGAATAATGACATTTGCGAATTGGTTGCAATACCAAAGAATAATAATGTGACTGGCACAAAGAGTGTATTCATAAATAAGTTAAATGAATATGGATAGGTTACAAGGAACAAAGATAGATTGGTATGTAAAGGATACGCACAGGTTGAAGGAATCAACTTTTAAGAGACATTTTCCCCAGTTGCCAGAATGGAAGAAATCTGATTTCTTTTAGCTACATAGATGCATATTGGGAAGGTTTCATTGATGACCGACGAAGCACCAGTGGAGAAGTGTTCTACTTGGGTGAGTGTTTAGTATCATGGTTAAGAAAGAAACAATCATCGGTATCCTTATCTACAACTAAGGAAGAGTATATTGCAGCAGCAACATGTTGTACACAAGTTTTGTGGATGAAACAAACTCTGACAGATATACAAGTTAAGTATGATGATCCCATTCCAATCTATTGTGATAATACAAGCACCATTAGTATCTCAAATAAATTTGTAATGCACTCCAAGACGAAGCACATTCCAATAAAGTATCACTTTGTATAGTAAAATGTTGTAGAGAAGAACATCATAGTTGAATATGTGGGCACAAAAGAACAAGTGGAAGACATATTTACAAAAATTCTTCCAAGATAAGCCTTTGAGTATCTTCGCCAGAGACTCAGAGTAATTTCTACTCCAAAATTAATTATTTTGAATGCTTATCTTATATGTCTTAGATCTACATGAGGAAGCACCATAAAGAGGATGGTTCATGTAGGGAGATTGGTTTCAGGAAGAGTTCATTCAGAGGGAGTATCCCCATGGACAACTCAATTAGGGGGAGCATCCCCATATGGAAAGATACCTTTGCCATTGATGAAAAAGAGGGAGATATTTATCATATGCAAAGCACAGAGCCATGGTTCCAGGGGGAGCGATGGCCATAAGGGGAGCATGCATGATATGACTTCAATATTGCATCAAAGTGTTTCCATCAATGCCAAAGGAAGATATTGTTGATTATTTGTGTTGGTTTTCATTACTATCAACCATTGAAGAAATTCCGATAGCGAATTCTGGTAGCACAAAGGTTTGGGTAATGGACCTAAGTTTGTTTGATGGATAATGGTATGATTTTTGATTTTTTGTAGGTAAGACTATTTTATATGGATAGTATATGTCATGTCATTTCCAGTGGTATGTGGAACGTCACATAACTCCTCATGGTTAGAGATTTATGTCAATGTGAAGTTGGAGAACCCTCATGAGTCATATAGAAGACCCCAAAGGTCAAAGTAGTCAAAGTGTTTGTAAAATAAATTATTTAAATAATAAAGTTAATGGAGAAATCCATAAAATAAGGAAAGAAAGATCCTACATGAAAGTATAAATAAGAGGCAAGGCTCTCTCATTTAAACAAACTTGAACCTATTGAATATCATTGAATATATATTTTGTGAAAGGTTTTTTGGGTAGGTATTATTGATACAGAAAAGTGTGGCAGGAAAAGTGCGATAGAAAAAGTGTGGTAGAAAAATCGCAGTAGAAAAGGTGAGGCGGAAAAATCGCGGAAAAAAAACTGCGACAGAAAAATTGCAGGAGAAAAAGTGTGGAAGAAAAATCATAGCAGAAAAAGTGTGGCAGAAAAATCGCGGCAGAAAAAGTGTGGCAGAAATATCACAGCAGAAATATTGTGGCAAAAAAAGTGCGGCAAAAAAATTGCAGCAAAAAAAGTGTGGCAGAAAAATCACGACAACAACATGGTTGGGGTCTATTTATGAGAGATATGGCACATCTTGTTTGAGGGTGATTGGTACAAGTTGTTACAGGTATAGATTGTCAATGGAAGTGGTTGATTTAGTGACAGTGATAGGTTGTCTACATTTGGCATTTATATGTCAGGGAAGTTGGATGGGGAAAGGAAAGGTGGTTGTAGTCACCTAGTTGTATCCAGAGAACATAGGGGGTTGTATCCAGATAATTGGGGAGTTGGATCTTCCCTCAAGTTGTAGCCTGAGAAAATAGGGGCTTGGAGCCTCCTTCTAGTTGTAGCTAGAAAACAAAGGAAGTTGGTTTTTCCAATGAATGTAATTCTTCAAGACATATAAGAAAAATCATTCTGTGGTTTTATCCCGCTTTGGGTTTCCACGTTAAAACACTTGTGTACTATGTATGTGTATGATTTCTCATTTGTTCATTGTTTATTTACTTTGCAATTATTGGATGATAATGCTACATTGATATAACACTTGCATTTTATGGTGAAAAAGGATTAAATTTCTCTATTACTGATTCACCCCCTCTCTCAGTAATCCAATAGATATAGCATCATGTTCTTGCAAGAGATATAATCATCCTAACCATTTAATACTAATCTTTGAGTACTGTCACTATTATCGGATTCGATTGAATCCAAAATAGTGTAGTTTTTGCATGACATCGAGTTGTTTATTAGGTTTCATCATATCAAAAAAAGGGATCATGGTCGATCCTCTTAAGGTTGAGGCAATAGTTCAATTGCGTCCCCCACGCATAATACCCCAGCTTCAAATTTTATAGGGGAAAGAAAACTTTCTTTGGTGTTTTGTCGCTAATTATGCCGATATTATGAAAGGGTTCATGCATCTTTTAAAAAAGGGAGTCCCATTCTGTTGGGACAAAGAAGCTCAACGCTCTTTTGATGCATTGAAATGCCCTCTGACGTCTACCCCTCTACTCAGGCCTCTTAATTATGGCAAGTATTTCTTGTTATATGTGTTTGTTGCAGAGTCTGCAATAGACATGGTCTTGGTACAAGAGGATGATGTGCTTGAGGAGCATGTTATCTATTATCTTAGTCGAGGCCTAGTTGGACTAGAGCTCAACTACTGTCATGTTGATAAACTCACCTTGGTCGCTCTTCACGTTGTCCAATGGTTTCATCACTATTTATTACTTCGCACCACCCCTATCATTGTCGTCGTCAATCTCTTTCAATATGTGTTAACATGACATGTCATCGGCAGAAAAATAAGTCAATGGATAGCTATCTTCCAATATTTTTACTTGGATTTCATTTTAGTGAAATCTAAAAAGTCACTGGTCTTTGCTAAGTTAATCTCATAACTGTCGGTCAAGAATGGTGATATTTTTCCCGCAGAGTCACCAATTATTGAATATATTTTACTCATCACATATTCAGACCCTGTTGATGGGTCCTAAATCCCTTTAACTCAACAACGGGAACCAAACCCACCATTGAGGCCCAATCAAACTCTGTAGCATTTAATGGTGGAATGGTTCTCCAGATCTTGAGATCCGATCAATTAATCGATGGGATTTACATTTTCTTGTGAAGGCTTCTCCTTTTGTTCATATGTTCTCTTTTTTGTATTTTCTCTTATAGGTGGGACCGATACAAGATAAAAGTCAGTATAAACCAACTAGGTAATGAAAGTGGGGGAACTTAACTATTGGAGAAGGATGAGCTTGGGATAACCCTTTTACTTTAGCATGAAGACAATGATTCTCTACCACAGGCCTAGTACTAATACATTAAACCCTCTGGTACTCCAATTTGACTGAGATAAAATTTATCAGAAAGAAAACATGCATGTGACAAACAATGGGAAGAAAAATAATTCTCTTAACTCTAATCATCCATCACATAATAACACAACAATTTAATTTTAATCATTAAAGATAAGAACTATAAATCATTGCATCAGATAACTTATCAATAGTCTTATAAGATTTTACTCGTTACAACATCCATGCAAGAGATGAAATCAGAAATAATTCTTCTCCAAATCCAATCATACACACTTTTGATGAAAACAAAACTTTGTCTTTGGTCCTAAACAAGACTTGTCAATTAAGGAAGATCTGAAATAGTTCTTAACAAAATCCAAAAATGAGGGTCTTTGCAACAACCATCGATCCCTGCTAATAGGTCTATCGTCCTATTTATAACATACTATTAACTAAAAATAACTATTAAAGTGAAACTAAGTAAAAAAGAACTCCCCACATGGTGCCTTCTTCTATTAGCCTTTCCAAGAGTCATCACATGATCTCACTTAAGTGTATGAATCTTCTCGTACTCTAACCATTTGAAGAAGAGATCCTCGCATGTGTTAGCATACGTGAATCTATATTGTTCCATTGGGGCTGAAAGAATCTCTCTTATCTCTACTGCTTCTGCTTGATACTTGACTATTCTGGCACTTAACTATTACAACATCACTCGAGATTTGATTGTGTGCTCCATGAAATGTCACGCCATGTCTGTCACCTTTGTTGTTTCCTCGGCCCATGATGAGTCTTGTTCAGCATGCAATTTGAATATGCCGTGCAAGTTGACAAAGTCATTGGGTGTGCCAAATTTGGGGAGGCCAATATATCTCATTACCCGGTTCATCTTGATCCAAATTTTCTCGCACTTGGTCCACTTCTCTTGGATTTCCCAATGAGGTTCCCAAGCCATTTTTGCCAAATATTCAATCGATTTCTTTATGCGATCGAGGCTTCTTTCTTTTAACACCCAGATGTCGTGATCTTCTCTATATCGTCCCTATTGAACTGTGCTAATATAGTCAACCCTTTCCATGTCTTGTTGTGATTTATCGTACCACCTCTCCATATCCTTACACATGGCCAATGCCATGAGGTTGTATTCTTGCAGCTCGACTATCCTGGTAGTGAATAGGTGTTGTTCATCTATAAATTTGTTGTAGGTCTTCTTGAATTCACTCCTTAGGTACACTGTGTATTGTGTGGTGTCTTGGTAATATTTTGCTAAGTGGCACAAATGTAACAATTCTTTCAAAGAAATAGCCAACTCCACTTCATCCCTTTTATCTCTATGCAGGGTGGCATCTATGATTTCCATCCTTGCGCCAATAAGTTCGGACATCTTGGCATGCTTTGTGTTGATCATATTGTCCACTGTGGTGATGAGGATGGAATGATATAGAGTGATCCTCCTATTCTTAGTGGTCCTATACATAATAGCTTTCCTTTTCTGATCATAAGAGATAGCATGTATGTCAACGAATTTATCCACGAGATCAAGGATTTGTTGATATCCCCAGGTGAGAATATTTCCCAGGCTCCCAATGGTATATATTTGTTCAATATTGGGTTCTTGAACTTCTTACCTGTTTTTCGATGGCCCGAATTCTATTTTTCTCTCATCAAGAATTTGAGTAGCTATTGAAATTGAGGCATCGGGGGTAGGCTTGGTGCTTACTTGATTATTGGCCACTGAGACACCGATTTCCATCTATGGAGTTTCTTCCTTTTGTTCATTCAACCTTGACTCATCCTTTGGAATACCTGCTTGGGTGTCCAGTGCATCGGGCATATCATTGTCTAAGACACTCTCAACCTATTGTTCATTATGTGGAAGGTCCCAAATTTGAGCATCGAGAGATCAGGAAGGTGTCTTGTATGACCCCTTTTCCTCTATGATATGTACAGAGGTCAACAGGGATACCTATGGACTCTATTCATCATCATAGATGTTTATCAATTCTCTTAGGGGGTTTAGAGAACTTTTTATCCCTGATGTTCCGGTTGTCTTTGGCTGACTTGAAACACCCCCCAGTGATCTTGTTGGAATAGGGGCATACCCAGGGTTCAACTCCAAGAGTGCACCAACAAGCCTTAACTACTGGCCCTTTCGACAACACCTACGAGGAATATGTATTCTCACCTGATGTAGTTACGGGGGGTTGTAGGACACAGATGTCTACAACCAAATGGAATACAAAGTGGATCCAATACAAGAACAACACAACATCTAGATATCAATTACCAACTTAGATCTACTTCGCACACTATCTATCAGATCTAACACAATAATGCAATAATAGTGTATATATAAACAAGAGAACACAACATCAATCACGCACAACACCAAGATATACATGGTTCACCCTCTCCCTCGGGCTACATCCACATAACTATTCTTTGTAATATATTAGATGAAAGCAAACAGTTCTATCTACACTCTTAGAAAGCATATATTCTCTCTTTATCTCTTTATCCCCTCCCTACTCACCCAGCTGCATGGTTGATCCTCACACCCAACTGAAGATATTACAACATAGAATTCCATCACTGCTCAATTCTTCTCTCTCTCACAACAATAGTCATGCATAACAATACAAAACTTGGGGCTCTTCTCCTACCCCTCTTTCCTCATATAGGTTCTTATTTATACATTAAAATCACTCACCGATAGCCTTAGGCTGAAACCTAAGTGTCAAAACCCTAGATACCAAAACCCTAGGTGTTTAAACCCTAGGTCAACTTGACTCACGTTTTGAGGGCTTCGCCAGTCTTTCTTTCCTTTCTTCTTGTGTGGCTCCAAAGAATCCAACAATGACTTTTTCTGCTTGTTGATTTGTCCATGATCTTTCATCCTCAATCTCCTCATCCAATGACTTGATTTCTCTTACTTCGCTCTGTCTTTTCTACTCTTCTTCTCACTTTGACCTAGTATCAGTCATTGTGTCTTCTGCACAGTTCGGATTCCATATTTTCTTCCTTAATATTTGCTTACTTTCATACACAAGGGCCAACAGGGCCCCAACACTCACCTATGACTCATCTCGAGGCACTTCATATCTGATCCTTCTGATTTTCTTTGACTTCAGGTTGCGTGGAGCACCTTGTGTTTTCTTCTCTCTCCTTCCCCACTGTGTGCAGACTATCTTTCCTATATCTGGTACCCAATTTCAACTGCACCAGGTACTTGGAGCCTTTTCCTTATGCTGGTAGTGAGGGTTGTGAGGCACTTGGTTGTCATAATACAATTTCAACTAGCTCCTGTTCACCAAACCTTCCTTCCATTCTCCAGTCAAAGTGTTCAACTGTGCAACTCCTCCTTTTGTAACATAGGTAACCTCATATGGCCCAAGCCAATGCATTATAAACTTTCCTAGATGCTTCATGAACTTACTGTCATATACCAATACCAAATATCCTTGCTTAAATTACTTCTTCTTGATGTGTCTATCATGGTAGTCCTTTTCTCTTTCCTTTTGTACCTGCTGCTGGAATCCTGCAATAAAACTATCTTCTTCTAGTTTGACCAGCTATGCGAGGCTCTCTTTAACATCGCTAGTGTCATCCATATCTGTAAAGGAAATGATTCTTAATCTTGGGAACAAATATTCCATTGAGACAACTACTTCGAGACCATAAACCAACTTAAAGAAAGTATGCATGGTCATCTTCTTACAAGTGGTTCTATAGGCCCATAGTACTGTTGGTACTCTTAAATCCCAGTCATCCCTGTTCACACTACAAATCTTTGTCAACGTTGTCTCCAAGATCTTGTTGAATGCTTCAACTGTCCCATTTTCTTGTGGATGGTAGGGTGTGGTCTTCTAATGATGGACTGCAAATTCCTCAGTCAATGCTTCAATGGTCTTATTGATGAAATGTGTGCCTTGAACACTCATACAGATATTCAAGCATCCTAACCTAGTTATCATGTCATCAAATATGAAGCACACAACTGTAGTTGCACTACAGTATTTAACTACTCTTTCTTTGGCCCATATGGTCAAGTAATCTGTCGTAGTGACTATGTACCTTGCTCCTGTGCACTTTCCTAGTGGTTTTATAGGTCCCACAAAATCAATGGCCCATTTCTCAAATGCTTGTAGGTTCAACAGTGGTCCTAAAGGAATGTCATCTCTTCTGGATGGTTTCCCAACTCTTTGGCATATATCGTAGTCTCTGTAATAGTCCTTAGCATCTCTGTGTAAGGTAGGCCACAAAAGGCCAACTCTAAGGACCTTCTGTGATGTTTCTTTCCTTGTGTGGTGTCCTCATGCAATGTTTTCATGAGCTTCTATGAGGAACAATGGTCACTCTGCCTCCATAACACACCTCCTCAGTATCTCATCAGGTCCCATATTGTATAATTGTCCAACTATAAGTGAAAGTTATGTATCATGCATTATGAGTTGTTTCTTCTAGGTGATTGTGTATTCTCTATGTGCCATTACTATTAATAGGAACTGGACTATCTTGGTGAAGTGATCATCAATATTTCTAATGGCCAGTAATTGTGCATCTGGCAATGTATCCTCCAAACTAGTAGGTTCCTCTCCATATTCCAACCTTGACAAGTGGTCAGGTCCTTTGTTCATTCTCCCAGGCTTAACCACGATCTCAAAATCATATTCTTGAAATAGAATAATCCATCTACATATTCTCCCCCCCAACACTGTATTTTTGACTAGGTATTTTAGCACGGAGTGATTGGTAAACATTTTAAAGTGTCCTCCCAACAAGTAGTGGTGAAACTTCTACAACACATACACCATGGATAACCCTTCTCTCTTAGTGGTGGTGTAATTAATATCAACTGTTGATAATTTCCTGCTAGCAAAGGCTAACAGGTGGTCAATGTCTCTTGCACCCATTTGTGCTAACATAGCTCCTAATGGAATAGATGATGCATCGACATGCACGTGAAATTCCTTGCTCCAATATGGGAAAAATAGGATAGGCGCAGTAACCATTTTCTGTTTTAGTGTGTCGAAGATATTCTAGCATTATTCTATCCAATGAAACTGACAGTGTTTCTTCAAAATATTCTCAATGGGTGTTGTGATATGTGCATATCCTTTAATGAGCTTCCTATGTATCCAGTGTGTCCTAGCGCAGTGCGCAGCTATATGACTGAAGTAGGAGGGGGAAAATCAACTATAATGTAAATCTTAGATGGGTCTACCAATAGTCCCTTCTTACACACAATATGGCCTAACAACACTCCAAAGGGTGAAACTAAGATGCACTTATTCAAGTTCAAGGAAATATGACACTGCCTGCGCTTATCCAACATTAGTCTTAAACATTCAATATGATTTATTAATAAACTAAAAATAGTCCAATCATCAAAATATGCTTCCAGAAATTTATGTAAAAAATCCTTGAATGCTTCGACCATCACCCTAGAAAAGATGGTCGGGGCATTCTTCAATCCAAACGACATCATTGTATACTGGTAGGATCCCCATTCTGTTGAAAATGTGGTCTTATGGTGATCTTCCTTGGCAATCCGGATTTAATGGTATCCTGAAAATCCATCTATAAAAGAATATACCTCATGTCCTCCTACAAAATTATTGAAAAAGGGGCATCAAGGTGTTATTGCACAACTATGATCACTAGATGTTCAAACATCTAAGCCATCGATTCCTCAAGATCTCCAAAGGATCATTGATAAGAATTCCAAAGTATTTGAAGATATTCCCAAAGGTCTTCCACCCACTTGAAATCATGATCAC
>ML821927.1:33426-58170 GCA_009831015.1 Picea engelmannii
AAAATGTTATGGTTCCATGTGGCCTAGTTGTGGGATTCCACGTGGCACCCCTCCATTCTAGTTGGCAAGTGGTAAAATTATATTAATCCCCAAGAGTCAAACTCCTAACCTCCTTATCCCAAATTCCTTACAACTCCATGCTAGCCAATATACCATTATATAATCCTTGTTTGTAATATGGCGTGGATTTTATTTAAGTTTAATAATGTTTTGTGTGGGGGATGAAAATGGATAGTCCTTCTACCAATCCCTTGGTTATATGTTAATCCACGTGACCACCCTCCATATATGGCATATCCTCCATTCTCTCTAGCATATCCACCATATTAATATCCACCCACTAGTTTAGTGGCATATTCCATCTCCGCCAAATCATCTGCCATATTTAGCATAGAATGTCCATATGTTGCAACTATATGCCAAAAGGGGAGTCCACAAGATTCGATCTCAGGACCTGAGCCAACCTCCTGACATAATATAACTCCACTAACCACTACACCAACCAACTCAGTTATTGCATAACTGCTGAATTCTTATATAAAAAGGGGTGTTCACCAGTGTATGGGGAGATGGAGGAGAACCAAGAGCGTACCTATATGGATTTTGGCATGGATTTCAAGACAGAGCATGCATTTCTAGATTTTTCGAGTCATTCATTTGCAGAGGCAAGCACGAAAACTAAGGCAGGGGTGTCTCTTGGGCCAAAGTTCCAGAATCGGATCGAGGCATGGAGACAGTCATTTTTAGGTAATTCAATGCCACAAATTCAATGGTGGTGTTATTTTTCTGATCTAAGAAAATATGTTGTATCTTAACTCCAAAATGAGGTATACTAATGTATTTTTCCCAATTCTTTTATGGAGTTAATAAAAATACCTACCCATTTGAGAGAAGGACCCGGAGATGTATTGCACCAAGGATGAACTCCGTTATCAAGTTTTTTTCTTCATATGGAATGCTTATGTTTATTTCCTTTTGATTTTTTCCTTCTTTATGATGTACTTTAGTTTATGCTCATTTAATACAATTCTTTAATAAGTCACCTGACGAAAATATCCCAGACCATGTTGGTATCAGAGCAGTCGTATTTGACTTGAATTGTTGAGTATGAATGCTTACTAGGGCCAAGCATAAGCAGGGTGAAGTAACTCTTAGGACTTTCAATCCTGAATTTGGTCGTGCATCCCGAAGGAAGAACATGACAGAAGAGGACAAGTGTGATGAACAAGAGAAACACTTTCACATGGTATTTTATCGCATGTCAGAAATGGTTGAACAAATGTATGGATATTACGAGAAGAGGATGAATAAGAAAGGCGAGAAAAAGGAAGCACAACCAGATGATGATGCTTCGGTAAATCAAGGGGTTGGAGGAGACCCTCCTGAGCCTCCATATTTTCCTTCAATTTCAAGTTCTTCTTCCTCTGAGCATTCTCATCATTCTCATCATTATAGACATAAAGCCTCTTTTAAGAAACCATTATTAAATCTTGATGTAAACTTTTCTTTACCTATGTTTAATGGAGATGCTAATCCTAAAAAGTTGGATAATTGTATTCGACAAGTTGAAGTATATTGTTGTGTTCGGAAAATTGATGAAGAGGAAGTTAAAGTGCAACCGGATTCTCTTCAGTTGGAAGGAACCACTCTTGTAGGGTGGGAGAGAAATCTACAGGACAAAATTAAGGACATAATTAAGTGTGGTAATATTATTTCCTCATGGTCGGAATTTAAATCATAGATAAGGAAGGAGTTCTATCCATTAGGGTATTTACATAAAGAAATAATGGAATGGAAAACTTTGAGGCAGATTAAAGGTCAAACTGTACAAAGTTTCACAGAAGAATTTAGGAAGAAATATATTGAACTGAACATTCCTTTGGATTCTTATGAAACTTTAATGAAGTATATTGGTGCACTTCACAATTATATTCAACATACTTTACTCTTGTTTAACCCCACTAGTCTTGACAAAGTTTGTTTGCAATCCACTCACCTTGAGAACAATGGGAAACATGTTCAAGAATATCCCACAAAGAAACCTTCTAATTTGCGACACAAGACTTTCAAGAAGTTTAAAATGAAGGACAAGAATACCTATACAGTGACAAGAGAAGGAGAAAAACCATCTTGCACTCATTGCAAGAAGAGCATCCACGATGAAGAACACTATTGGAAACTATATCCAGAAAAGAAACTAAAACAATTCGGTGGAAAGGGGAAGACAAAGATTGTTGCTACAGTGCAGCAAGATATTGGTTCTGAATCAGGAGATGAAGGAAATATTATAGTGGCAGGAGTACAAGGTAAAGATTCCCTTCATTGTAGTTGAATTTCCAATCATGAATCTCATATCGATGAATGAAAGAGGAATGCGTTCTTTCATATACGAGTTGTATCTAAAGATACTAAGATAGATACATTATTTGATGAGGGTTCCCAAGTAATCTTAATATCTGAAGCACTTGTAAATAAGATGGGTCTTGTAACGAAATCACATCCAAAACCTTATCCTCTTGGTTGGGTATGTGATAAAAAAAAATTAATGTCACCAAACAATGTAGGATCATATTTATTGTTGATTAAAAGATGATTGATGAAGTGGATTTGGATGTTGTACCACTTGATATATGTATCATAGTGTTGTGGATTCCTTATATTTATGATAGAAAATAAATATTCTTTTGTTGCGAAAAAAAATACCACCTTAATAAGGGGGGAGTGGAATATATTTTTAGATCTCACAGCATGGGGATAAATACAACGTGTAGGAAAAATGAAGAGTCATAACCACTAATAAGAGATATGTACTCATCATCATCAAAGAGAAAGATGTCAGGACATTTGATGCTTTCCAAGGGTGTGATCCATTTCATAAAAATGAATTAATCGATGTTGTTTCTATGTATGATGATATTTTTTAGGAACCAAATGGATTATGTCCTAAGAGGGAAATCCAACATGAGATACATCTTCAACAGGTTTCTCCTCTTCCTAATGTGGGCATGTACAGGATGTCAGATTTGGAGATGACAGAGATCGAGAGTAAGGTACATGACTTATTGGATCAAGGGGTCATCAAGCCCAGTTCATCTTTTTGTGGTTCTCTGATCATGATGGTGTCAAATAAACATGGTACATGGAGAATATGTGTCGATTACCAGGCTTTAAATAAAATCACATTAAAAAATCGATACCCTCTTCCTCATATATATGATTTACTTGATCAATTGAAGGATGTTGTTTATTTCACTAAGTTGGATTTGCGCAGTGGATATCATAAAATAAGGGTTGCAGAACAAGATGCATGGAAAACTTCCTTTAAAACCAAACAGGGGTTGTTTGAGTGGTTAGTTATGTCGTTTGGGCTTTGTAATGCTCTGATAACTTTCACGCGTGTGATGAATGATGTATTCAGGCCTTTTCTGGATGAGTTTGTGATGTATATTTAGACACAATTTTTTTTTTAGAGGGACTTGGGGTGAACATGTAAGTCATGTAAAACAAGTATTGGATACTTTGCAAAGGGAAACATTGTATGTGAAAATGTTTAAATGTGAATTTTGCAAGACTGCACTTGTATACTTAGGTCATATCATAGGAGGAGAAAAATTGAAGATTAATCCTTCCAGAATCGAGGTAATTGTAAAATGTCCTTAGCTAAAGAGTGTAACCGATGTTCGAAGCTTCTTAGGTTCAGTCTAGTATTGGAGGAGAATCATTCCCAACTTCTTTTTTGTAGAAGCTCCTTTGCATGGCTTAACCAATGTGAAGAACACTTTTCAGTGGGAAGAAAAGAAACAAAAATCTTTCGACCCTTTGAAGGAGAATATTAGTATCGCACCAGTATTATCACTATTGAATCTTCAGTAGTTGTTCAAGATCGAGACAGATTCTAGCGGATACACCATGGATGCAGTATTGATTCAATATTGTAAGCTTATATATTACCACTTTGAAACTTTTAACGAAGTTGTTGTTAACTATCCTACATACGATAAAGAGTTGTTTGCATTAGTTCAAAGCATAAATAAATGGAATCACTACTTGTTAGGGAAGGAAACCATCATACATACAGATCACCAACCCTTATAGTATCTTCAATCATAGACCAAACTACAACAATCTCGACACTATAGATGGATGGGTTTTCTACAACAATTTCATTTGGTAATAAAGTACAAGAAGGGTACAAGTAACAAGGTATTTGATATTGTTTCTAGACCTCATATTGTTGCTTCTATTATTTTTAAGAATAATTATTTATCTCATGATAACTATGTAGAACAATATGCCATCAATGAATATTTTAAAGAAGTATATGAGAAGTTAACCCATGGTGCACAGGTAGAGAACTATTGTCTGCAGTGAAAATTACTCTATCATCTTGGGAAGCTATGTATTCCTACAAGTGAATGAGTCCATGTAATATGAGAAGCTCACACTTATCTTGTATTTGGGAATTTTGGGGTAGAAAAACTATGGCTCATTTGCAGGGGTTTTATTATTGGCCTCATAAATAAATTGTAACTAAATATGTAAAGGGGTGTTAGGATATTTAGACACTTAGGAGTTAGTTAAGATCTACTTGGTCTAATATGTCGTTAGGTAAAAGTGTGTTTCTTTAGTATGAATTAGTATGCATTTGTAGTTAGGAAATCCGATGGTCATGATATGTTCCCGACATAGAGTGATCCGACGGTTCATACTCTCCTCGATCTTAACGACCATTGATCCATGGCTTAACACCCGATTGGTCCATGATATCTATTTAAAGATAATGGAGGGTCATTTGCCAATGATCAATTGTGAGAAAATCTCTTGTAAAATCTCTTTGTAATCTTTTTCTTTACATTAATAAACTGATCCAAGTGGTCGCGTTGGATGGGGCCGTGGATGTTTCCCCATAGGGGTTTTACCACATGAAAACATGGGTGTGTTGATCTTTGATCTAGTTATGTGAGTGGTTACTGAAGGTGTTCATCCTCTGTTGGAATACCTGTGTTGTCAAACAAGGGGTGTGTGATGTGTTCTACTTGCAAGCCCACTAATAGAAAATTGGGGCTATTCTCACCACTTCCTATTCCATCCCATTTTTGACATAGGGGCAGACCCAGGGTTCAACGCTACAACATTGCACCAAAAAAACCCTAACTACTGGTACTTTTAACAACACATGCGAAGCAGATAAAGTCTCATATGTGGTAGAGGCAGGGGTGATTGCAAGACTCGGGTGTTTGCAACCTTAGTTGGGACACAGATCTGTGATTATAACACTTAGCAATCACCTAGCATAGATTATTCATCAATATTCAACCCTTATGATACTTCACAGATAGCACAGAGAATCACAATACGTACTTAGATCTAAGATAATTCAACACTTAGTCACAATAAGATAGATTAGATTTGGCAGATCAAACACTAAGAATCTTACAAGCCAGATCTAACATTCATTCATACCTCAGAAGCACAAAGAATAAATAGATCTATCTAAATAAATCAAGGCACTTAGAAGAGACAAACACATTAGGTCAAGTCACAAAGCACAACACACATATTTACCGTGGTTCACCCCCACCCTGAGGATACATCCACAAAGTCTTCTTCTTTATTAGCTTCAGTTAATCAGGTTATAGCACAGAGCCATCCAAATCCCTCTTTGCATAGGAAATAATATCTGCGCATCTTGTCAGATCCTTCTTCCTTGCATTACAACACTTAGCTTCCTATAACAACCTCACAGTAACTTTCACTTAGCCTTGCAATCCTTACACAGTTCGCATGAAGAACTTATTCAACATCACATAGATGCATTACCAATTGCACTAAGCAATCACACCTCCTTCACATCTACTTCATATTTATTTATACATACAAAAGTGGGCCTAAGCATGGGTAAATCCACGGTCCGACATCCCTTTCCCAATACATTATCCCCAAAAACCCAAAAAGGACCCAAAAAGGGATCTAGCTTCCATGATTTCCGCTTCACGTTGCGCTCCATCTTTGACAAGTTGTCGAAGTCCCAAAAATGGTCAAATATGACCAAGTGTTCCTCAAAACTTGGTCAGGGCCAACAGGCCCCCAACACTCACCTGTGACACATCCTGAATCACTTAGGTCTAGGTGACTTTGCCTCAAAGGTCTCGAGCTTGGCTCGAGCTACTTTGACTTGTTTCTATGTTATTTCTTCTTTCTCAATGAATTCCTGAACAACCACTTCGCTAATAGATCCTTCCAGTTGTTGCTCGATTGTAACAACTACTTTTTATAGTAGTGTTCCTTGGCCTTCAATTTCTTCAAATAGTAGGTAGGCCGCCTCCTGTCTCGGTTGGAGTTTCTGGGTGACTTCCATCACTCTATTCTATGTGGTAAGAATGAGTTATTGGGTAGTGCATTATTCCTGGGATCTCTTCATCCTTTCGATGGGTGACAGGAGCTTGAGTTGGGCCTATATTGTATCTACATGCTTCTTTTCTTCCTGGAGTTGGGACTCCAGTTTCTTCGACTTTGTCTCTTCAAATAGTTTTTCATATATTTGCGCGCTTCTGCTACTTAGTTGTTTACATTCTGCAACAAGCATTTTAATCCTCTCGATTGCACTCTGAGCTGTCAATTCTTGTTGGTCGTGCACTTATTGTGTAGTATATGGTATGGTCTGAAGCTCTAATTCCACAACCCTTTGTTGAAGTTTCTTAATAACTTTAGCTAGCTTCATCACTTGGCACTCTGTGGGCTCTTCGACTTTCTGCTCTAAGCCGGTCGCAGAGAAAAATTCTATGTTGACTACTTCATCAATTCCTATCTGCTTTGCGAGTAGCTTCTCTTTCTCTTTTTGGATCTTTGCTCTGTCTTCTTCAAATTTTTCTTGGAGAGCATTATTATCTTGTTGTGCAGCTTGGCTTTGTTCAATAATTTGCTACTGTTATTTCTTTAGGGCCTGGGTAGCCTGCGCTTTTTCTTCTTGATAATGTCGAAGGTGTACTTCGACTGTATCAACAATCTTACAGAGATGAGCTAATTCATCTCCTACTTCTGTTGTTCCTTTTGGCAGAGGTGCAGTAGAGATTGCTTGACTAGACTAGAGTGCTTGATGTACTCCTTGGAGCACGATTTCAATTTGGCTACACATTTTTTCCTACTTCACCTCATTCTTCTCTATGATTTCCTTTGAAGAATCATTGACCACTGAAACGATGAAATCAAAGTCATCAAAATGATGAAATCAAATTCATCAAACATGAGGGAAGTTTGCATATTGGTTACAGGGGTTATTGGTTTATTTCTAGATGAAGACTTCATAGGTGAGACCTTCATTTTCTTTAATGAGTCTTCTTTGTCCCTAGGTGGTGGTACTTCGAATTTATGTTGTTCAGTTTATGTACCTTCTTCATCATCACCTTCTTCATCTAGTGTAATGGAAGCCATCCTTACAGATAGGCTGTCAACATCCTGGACTTCTTCAGTCTTCTTTGTCATCTTTTCTTTCTTTGTCTTACTAGGCCTAGGTATATCCTGCATAGTTCCAGGGAGGTCGATGTCGGACATTTCTGTGGGCTCTGCTGAAACAAGGAGGTCTACCAACCATTCCTTGGTGATTTCTTCCAAGTCTTCTTCTGTCAGCTTATAATAGGACTAAAGTTGTTCCTGGTGCTCATCAGTGCATGGGGTTAGGTATATAAAGTGGTGGTCCGCGCTGAACTTTATCATAGGTCGGAATATCTATAAGGTGTTCGGGGTTATGCGAGGTTCACTCCTTATGGTTTCTTTTAATTAGTTATAGTACACATGGAAAATGACATTTGATTGCCATTTCTTTCTCATCTAGTTTGATTACCATCATGTAATGAACTTCACGGCTAGTGGCTCAAATAGGTCAGCATTTGGGAAGGTTGCACCTTTCGGTAGATCCCATGCAACAAAAGTGATCAGTATTAGGAGCCATCTAAAATGGAATTCATGCCCTTGATCCTGGGATTATTTGTAGTCAATCTCCAGTTGATTCACCAAGTACTTCTCCCAATTCATCTGTAGTCCCTCTGTGAACTTTCCTGCGAGGTCAACTACAAAACTAGATACTTGTGTTGGTCAATTCTTGCGTACCAACTTCCCTATGATTAGTTGGAATGAGAGGTGCATTGCGCCACTTTCAATAGAAGATACCTTGTAGCCTCTCATGCCTTTCTCAACATCTCCATAGGCTTCTTTGATCTTCTGTGAAAGAGCGTGGTCTGCAGTCTTTCCAGGATAGTACTCATGGGGATCAAGGCCCTACATGATAAGCTCGACGATGCTATTGATCAGCACCGGATCAACAATTATGCAATGATCTAACCACAGGTATCCTCCATGGTAACTTTCTAGCAATAATTTTACACAAGAATTCACCTCCTGGTGTCTACCGAAGTGTCGTATTTTCATAACGGTGAGAAAAGTAGACTACGCGAGGTTCATCGTCCATTGTTGAGGGATGAGCTTTGAATTCTTTCCCTTATTTCTTCTCAATTACTTATACGGGGTGAGCATGCTATAAAATTTACGGTCCCCCAGGTTGAAGTTGCAAAACTTCAATGTTGTAACCTTGTCTTGATATGCGCGGTAGGTGCGTACTCCTTTTGGTAGATATGTAGTTAATAGGGTGTATTCAAAGTCTCTAGGGACACTGTCCCTGTTAATATCACTGCTCAGAGGGGGTATGTAAGCTGGTAGGACAGATTGCACTAAATTCGTGTTGGCTATGTCGTCCTTATGCTTAGTTCTTCTCTCTTCACCGGCTCGAGATCTGCCTACTCGAGCAGTTGACGGGGAGTCTTGCACTCCTCTTGTCGATGATGCTTGGACTCCAATGGACATTCTTCTTTCTGACATGACTCTCTCAGTCATTAAATTGAGAAGGACCTCTGTGATGAATTTCTCAAGTGCGGTGACCTTGTCAGAAATATGAACTCAAGAAAGGTAATCAGGGTCACTATGATCTCAAAATCCTGCACTAGGATGAACAATCTGCTTGCAATGATCACTGTAGACAATCACTAGTTCTGTGGGCTTCGATTTTTCAGTTGAAAAAAGTGTTCTTCAGGCATGGTGAGATGAGTTAAATAGGAAATTCGCCAATGGTCTCCTTGCAATGGGTACGAAGCCTCCATGAACGTTGATCCATCCATTATGGCATGGTCCAACGGTCTGTTGGTGATCCTTTAATTTTTTTTCTGTCCATTCAAGGTGGAAGTCGAATGGGTATATCGGTCCAACGGCTATATTTCTTCGCCACGATGAAGTTCCATATGTCGTTGTTATGATATCTTGGTGAAGCTCAATTCTTGTGATTTTTCCTTCTACGAAGTTTCCTCTGGAATCTTCTGTAACTTTTCAATATTGGCTCTCTTCTTACTTAGCTTCCTAGCCTTCTTCCCAGTGAGCTTCATATTGGTCATCCTTTTTCCATTCTAATTCTTATTTTCTCTCGACATAGTCACTTCGCAATGCTGAGATTCTTTCTTCAGATCCAAGGGTAATACTCCTTAATCATATGGATTAGGTATTTCGGTCTTCTGTGGTTCCTCTAATGCTCTTATAGCTTCGAAATCCAAGTCCCTGGTGTTCAATAGATTAGATTTGTTCTCTTGTTCTTCCATCAAGTAGGCAATCCTTCTAGTCATAAATTCCATGAGCTCTTTCTTCTTCTATTCTAGGGATTCCTTTCCTTCTTTTCTTTGGATCTGGTATTTTCCAATCCAGATATTTCCTAAAAAAGTTGGAAATGGGGCATGGTCCTCAATAAATTTAATAACTTCGAATTCTTCCTCTGTCGAAGCTCCATGGGTACTCATAGCTATATGGGTAATTCTACCACATAGGGTTACTATTTTTCCTTTAAACAACCCTATTTTTCCTAGTGAAGGAACCATAGCAGGCCTCCCTTGGGCTTCCCAAGTACTTTCTATCATAATGTTCATCTGTGTTCCCTCATCTAGAGAACAATCAATGTCAAAGTCTCTTATTCTTACTTTGATTTTCTCCTTTTCTTTGAAGATCTCTAACAAGATGGCATATTTATGTTCATCCAGGGTTTCTTTTATTTTCAGTAACATAATCTCTAATTCTTTCCGGGGTTCTTCTACAATCTTAGTCTCTTGATCTCCTTCAGAGTTTTCTTTCTCCATATTCATCTTTTCAAGTCTAGCAATCATTCTAGGGCAATCCAGTACTTCATGGTCCATAGCCTTACAACAGAGGGAACTAGGTTTTCTCCCCGGGCATTCCTTAGCAATATGTCCTAGTCTTATGCAACTGTACCAACGAGTTAATACTCTCTTTCTCTTCAATGATCCCCAACTTTTCTTGTACTGCTTTCTAGGGTCATAATGGATAGCCTGCAAAAAATTCTTTCTAGGATCCTGCATCCATTAGTTAGTCCAAAAATCCTTTCTATGCATAGGTATAACATCTCTCTCATTATTCTTATCAAATTTATTCATATCAAACGTTATTTCATCTAAAAATGCCCTAGTTTTCAAGATAGGACAAAATCTATCAAGCATACCTAAATCCATACTTTAGAAACAAAAATTTTCACTTATTTTACTTCTACAGTTCATAAAGCTTCCAGATCTAAGAACTTTTAACTATTCTTACCTTTATCATAGCACAGATCTTATCGATATTACTCCTTTTCTTCAGTATCAACCTCTTTTCTTGTAGATCTGACTCCTTTCCTTCAAATATATCCTTCCTTATTCAACACTGAGATTTTCAGATCAAGTGGATCACTACGCACTAGGGCATAGATCCACGCACAAAGGTTTCACAATTTCAGGACGAATCTTTTCACAAAGATTCTTCTACTCAGTTCCCAACAATCACAGTTTCAGGTCTCGACAACAGAACCATTTATTGGAATAGGGGCAGACCCAGGGTTCAACGCTACAACATTGCACCAAGAAAACCCTAACTACTGGCCCTTTCGGAAACACCTGCGAAGTAGATGAAGTCTCACCCGAGGTAGAGGCAGGGGTGGTTGTAAGACTCAGGTGTTTGTAACCTTAGCTGGGACACATATCTGTGATTATAACACTTAGCAATCACCTAGCATAGATTATTCATCAATATTCAACCCTTGTGATACTTCACATATAGCACAGAGCATTGTAGTATGTACTTAGATCTAATATAATTCAACACTTAGCCATAATAAGATAGATTAGATTCGACATATCAAGCACTAAGCATATTATAGACCATATATAACATTCATTCATATCTTAGAAGAACGAAGCATAAACAAATCTATCTAAACACATCAAAGAAATTAGAAGAGACAAACACATCAGGTCAAGGATCAGAGAACAACACAGATTTACCATGGTTAACCCCCACCCTCGGGCTACATCCACAAAGTATTCTTCTTTATTAGCTTCAATTAATCAAGTTATAGCACATAGCCATCCAAATCCCTCTTCGCATAGGAAAAAATATTTGCGCAACTTTCCATATCCTTCTTCCTTGTGTTACAACACTTAGCTTCGTATAGAAACCTCACAGTAACTTTCACTTAGCCTTACAAGCCTTACACAGTTTGCACGGAGCACTTATTCAACATCACATAGATGCACTACCACTTGCACTAAGCAATCACACCTCCTTCACTTTTACTTCATATTTATTTATAGATACAAAAGTGGGCCTAAACGTGGGTAAACCCACGCTCCAACATCCCTTTCCCATTACATTATCCCTAAAAAACCAAAGTGGACCCAAAAAGGGGTCTAGCTTCCATGATTTTTGCTTCGCATTGCGCTCCATCTTTGACAAGCTGTTGAAGTCCCAAAAATGGTCAAATATGACCAAGCGTTCTTCAAAACTTGGTCAGGGCCAACACCCATCCATGGGAAAGAATTTCCATGGATTTTGTAGGGGGTTTACCAATGACCAAAGGGGGTCATGATTATTTGTATGTTGTAGTAGATAGGTTCAACAAGATTTGTATCTTGATGCCATGTAAAAATAAGATCACTACTGAGTAGACTGTTAATATCTTCTTTCAGTATGTTTGGGTTCACTTTGGGTTACCCACGTCCATTGTCTCAGATCGAGATACTCGATTCCTTGGGGACTTTTGGACTATCTTGTGGAGAATGATTGACACCAAATTGAAGAGGAGCATTGTTTTTCATCCACAAATCTATGGAAAGATAGAGGTGGTAAACATAACAGTGGTACTTTTTCTTCGAGACTACTGCAACAAGCATCTTAAGTTATGGGGTGAATATATACCCTATGTACAACATGCTTATAATAGAGCTTTTGTAACACACCCACTATCAAAAATCAATTTTTTTCGTTTATTTATCAATAATGAGATTCCCCGGAACTTGTAGCAGCAAAATGCCAATCCCCAATTCACAGGTCTTCTATTTACCTACCCGGCTCTCTGTACATAACCGTGGTCTTATGTCTCTTTTCGTTGGGATTTCTGGCCTCAACAATCCCGACGCGCTTAAATGCCCGTTAGCCTTCTAGGCTAAGATCTTGGTTTGCATGACCTCCTCTATATAACCACGGTCATAAATCCCATTGGGGCTACGGGGTTTCTAATGTCAAAATTCATTCACCCCCAAGACTCGCGATCCTTCGAATCCCAACGCGATCCTTACGCATTACCCTTCTAGGCTAAGCCTATGGTCCACGTGACCACCATCCCGGGACCGTATTCAAACCTCTACGTCGGGTTTTCGGGGTTTTTGATGTTGATGTGCATACGCCCACGCAATTCACGATTCTTCAATTCCCCGATTTCCCGACTCTCACCAGATTTCAGAATTTGGAGCATCGGGGATTTCGAAGGAAAGAAACCCTTGTAGTTGGGAATCGCGATACGTGAAATCCTGATAGGGGAGTTGTGTGGACCATAGTTGAAGCTAGTGGAGGATAACTGCCAGGGATCCGGTGAGAGTCGGGAAATCGGGGAATTGGAATTTCTAAGGTCAAAGGACACGGGACATCAAAAGTCTCGAAATCCCGACAAGGATCTGGACCGTCCGATGGCAGAGGACACGTGGCGGATATCAAGCGCCATCGGCATTTGGTGCATCGGTAACTTGGCATTTCCAGGGACAAGAGGACGGGGAAGTCCCGGGTGAAAACCCCGACATAATCTGAGCCGTCCGTTCAGAGGGACAGGTGTCAAAAATATGACGAGAGTCAGAAAATCAGGAAATAGACATTCCTGAGGTTGCAGGAACCAGGACATCGAAAGTCCCGAAATCCTGACAAGGATCTAGACCGTCCATATGGAGGGACGCGTGGAGGAGATCAGAGTAATTGGGAAAGTTCCCACAAGGGAAGCCATCCCTCGGCATTTGGTTCATCGGGATATCGGGAATCCCGTGGACGTGGTGTTTACCCCTTTTGAAATCGCGAAATGTGAAACACCGACGGGGTAAGGTTATGGACACGGGGTAATGGTCACATGCAACAGGGCTGAGCCAGGAGGGATATCTGAAACATAGGCACTTCAGGAATCAGAGAATCATGAATCCCGTGGGCATATGCACATCGACATTGAAAACCCCGAAACCCTGACGTAGAGGTTTGACTACGGCCTCGGGGTGGTGGTCATGTGGACCATAGGATTAGCCTAGAGGGATAAGGCATAAGGAGCATGTCGAGATTCGAAGGATCATGAGTCTTGGGGGTAAATGAATTTTTACATTAGAAACCCCGTAGCCCCAATGCGAGTTATGACCGTGGTCATATAGAGGAGGTCATGCAAACCAAGAGCTTAACCTAGAAGGCTAATGGGCATTTAAGCGTGTCGGGATTGTTGAGGACAGAAACCCTGACGGAAAGGGACATAAGACCACGGTTATGTATATTGAGCTGGGTAGGTAAATAGAAGACCTGTGAATTGGGGATTGGCATTTTGCTGCTACAGGTCTCGGGGATTCTCATTATTGAGAGATAAATGAAAAACTTTGATTTTTGGTAGTGGGTGTGTTACAAAGTTCCCGAACCGCCTCTGCTTCAGCTAGCCCTCCTGGCTCAGCCCTGGTCCATGTGACCATTACCCCGTGTCCATAACCTTACCCCGTTGGGGTTTCGCGTTTCACGATTCCCAACTGCAACGGTTTCTTTCCTTCAAAATCCCCGATGGTCCGAATTTTGACTCCTTGGAATCCCCTGACACGTGTCTCACTGATGGACAACTCTGATATTGCCGGGATATTGCGGATCGCGATTCCAAGCGGCAAGATTTCTTCACTTCTGGAGTTCCCGATAACTTCAATATCCCGATGAATTTTTAGGGACGCTCCTCTATTCACTAGAACTTAACCCTGGTGTAACTCCTGCCAGATCTAACGATTAGCGGGAGTTCGACTACTGATCCAACGGTTCACCAACCTTTCGAACTTGGTCTCCGATGTGGCTGTGACCTTATCGCACCTCAATGAGATCCAACGGTTCTGATTCCACTTTATGCACTCTTCCACAACTTTGTGGACGGGGAAATCAACGGTCTTGATGTTCTCATGGAGCATGGGAATATACGGCCCTAGAATCTTCGCTACCCATGAAGACACAGGAAAATCAGGTGGTAAGGCCTTTATCACCCTACCTTCTCCTGCTAATCTAACGGTTGTGGGAAAACTGTGGATTTCCCGATGAATTCTCATCCGTCGATTCGATATTCCTCCCTTAAGCTTCCATCTCGGGTCTTTAAGAGGATCGTTCCTCCTCGTACAAGGTTATTAAGACTTGCACTCTCAAGTTCCTATTCCAGGTTCTAGGTAAACCTTTTCCAAGGAGGAAATATCTATAAGAGATCTATTCCGTGTCTTTTCGGGAGATGGGTGAAGGGAAACAACTTCCCGAGAATGGGCTGCAAGCCTAACTTAATTCAACCTATAATTAGATTCATTTATCAACTTAAATCATGCATGGATTCCTCTGTTATAGGCATATGTCTATAAATTCTTATCAAAACACTGCACATACATTCTTACATTGAAATCGTTCACATTTTCACAGGTCTATGAGCATATACATATATGTAACATTCTATGAATTTCAAGAGGAAATATGTAAACAAAACACTTATTAGAAGTGACTTCAGAAAATGGGTGCAACTGCTGAGAGGGGTGCTCATTTCCACCCAACCATAGGCGTAGCGACTCCCAACAGATTTACCACTAGCCACCCCCAAGCTGAGACCACGATGCCCTGAGACTGCGTCTCTCTATCTTCCAGTGACTAGGAGAGAAGCTTGAAATCCTTCCTCTCTTCTATCACTCACTCTGTGTAATGCCAGAGTTCCCCTCGCATCTTTCCTCCTAATCGCTTATACCATACGCCTTATCCTCTCGCGAGGTTGCGTGTGGCACGATTACCCTCACGCCGATCAGGCCTGACAGCTCTACAGATGGGTGGTTCACCATCCCATCTCTCATCAAGCCATCCGCCTACTAGCCTGCGAGGCATTGAATTTTAGGGCCAGCGAGCCGCTTTTGGTTCTCCGGGCTAGTGGAGTCCAAATACAGTATTTAATTCTTGGTGGAAGTTAACGCTACCTTTTCAAGTGCCTTCCACCGCCATCGTGGTCTCATATTCTGCACATCCCCTCATCAACAGTCCTGCAATAAATTCAGAATGTTAATCACATTCATTGACCTCTTCCTCAAGGTCCATTTACATCACATATTCATATTTATGAGTTTGCCATAGTTCTTGGCCAGTCCAGTTATATTTACAAGTTGGGGGAAATAGAGTGTTACAATTCCCTCCCCCTTAAAAGGAACATCATCCTCGATGTTCTTATCTATTAACATGAATTGCATGTACAGAAGTAAAAAAAATTGGATATGCCAGTTTCATGGCATCTTCCATTTCCTAGGTAGCCTCATCTAGGCCAAAATGTTTCCACTGCACCTTGACGTATGCAATGGTTCTATTCCAGAGCCTAGTTTCCTTTCTATCCAATATGCATTGGGGTTCTGGTATAAATTCTCCCTTCGGTTCCACCTGGATCACAGACCAGTCAATTATATGATTAGCACCATGTACATATTTCTTCAATAATGAAACATGGAAAACATTATGTGTTTTTACTGTGGGAGGAAGTGCTAGCTAATAGGCTACAGGTCCCACCCTGTCTAGAGGGTCCACAATACCGGGGTGCCAATTTGGCACAAGCTCTCATTTTCAGGGAACTCCTTCTGGGCTTAATTCTGAGATATACATGATCTCCTGTTTGGAACTCTCTTGGAGTTCTCTTTTGATCAGCATAACTTTTCTGTCGGTTCTGAGCGACCTTCAGATTTTGTTTTATCTGAGTCACTTGTTGTTCCATTTCTTTCAACATGTCGGGTCTAAAAGAAATCCTATTTACAGGATTACTCCAGCTGACTGGGGTATTACACGATCTACCATAGAGGACTTCGAATGGACTCATCTTTAAGGACGCCTGATAGTCGTTGTTGTAGGCAAATTATACCAATGGCAGGTAGTCTTCCCATTTCCTGGGTTGATGCATCACATGCATCCTTAACATATCCTCTAATATCTAATTCACTCTTTTTGTCTGTCCATCGGTTTGAGGGTGATAGGCGGTACTAAACAACAATTTGGTATCCAAACCCGTCATCAGTGATTTCCAAAAATTTGAAGTAAATTTTGTGTCTCTGTCAGATATTATCTCTTTTGGCATACCGTGTAGTCAGAACACCTCTTTCATGAAGATCTGGGCGATATCTATCGCCTTACAGGTCGATTTGACGAGAATGAAATGAGAAGACTTGCTCAGTTTATCCACCACTACCATAATGGCATCATTCTGTTTGGTTGAAGTTGGTAATCCAGTGATAAAATCCATGGAGATGGTTTCCCATTTCCATTCTGGGATGGGTAAAGGGTGTAATAGCCCTGCTGGATGTTGATGTTCTGCTTTAACCTGTTGGCATTCTATGCATTGGGCCAAATATTTGGCTATGTCCTTCTTCAATCCCGAACAATAAAATTTCTTCCGTGTGGCAGTAATCATTTTCTGGTATCCTGGGTGACCAGTGTAGGGTATTTTATGTAGTTCATCCATGATGAACCTCTTTGAGTTGTCACAATTGGGAATGTACAGTCTATCTCTATAGGTGAGTAGAACTCCTTCGGTCCTCTTATAGCCTTCATATTTTTCTCCAGTAGGTTCTTGTTGTAGGTACAGGGTCACATTTCAGATGAAGGGATCAGTTTCTTGTGCCTTTTTTACTCTGTTCTTGACATCTGTCTCACAGGTACTCACCGTTGCCAGGTGAATCATTCTTATGCTTCTGCTAAGGGCATCGGCCACCCTATTCTCTCTCCCTTTAATGTGTTTGATTTCGAAATCAAATTCTCTCAGGAGGGCCATTCATATGGCTTGTCTAGCATTAAGCTTGGGTTGATCAAACAGATACCACAATCCACAGTGATCCGTCATCAGTACAAACTTCCTTACCAGGAGGTAATGCCTCCACATTTTCAAGGCATGCACTATGGCAGCAGTTCTAGATCATGAGTCACATAGTTGAATTCATGCTCATTCAATTTTCGGGATTCATAGCAGATCACCTTTCCTTCCTGCATAAGGACTCCTCCGAGCCCTTCCTTACAGGCATCTGTGCACACAAGGAAATCAGCTTCTGGGTCAGCGATTTTCAACATGGGTGCATGGGTTAGCAGATGTTTCAGGGTTTGGAATCTTTCTTCGCATTGCTGTGTCCACAGGAATTTTGTTCCCTTCTTCTGGAGGGCAGTGATTGGACAACCAATCTTGGAGAAATCTTTTATAAATCTCCTATAGTATCCCGCCAATCCCATAAAGGATCTGATGTCTGAGACATCCTTTGGGGTAGGCCATTCCATGATAGACCTGATCTTGTCAGGATCTACTGCCACCCCTTCCTCGGACAGAACATGTCCCAAGTAATGTATTTGCTTCCGAAAGAAGTCACACTTGCTGAATTTGGCATAGAGCTAATGCTCTCTTAGCACTTGCAGCACAAGTCTAAGATTCTCTTCATGTTCTTCTCTACTCTTAGAGTAGATTAAAATGTCATCAATAAAAACTAGCACAAATTTATCTAGAAATTTACTGAGTACATTGTTCATTAAGCACATGAAAGTGGCAGGGGCGTTGGTTAACCCAAACATCACTACCACAAACTCATAATGACCATACCATGTCTGGAAAGTGGTCTTATGGATGTCTTCACCCTTGATTCGGACTTGATGGTATCCTGACCTCAAGTCAATCTTTGAGAAAATAGTCACTCCTCCTAATTGATCGAATAGATCATCGATCCTGGGCAAGGGGTATTTGTTCTTTATGGTTTCTTTATTAAGTTGTCTGTAATCTATGCACAGTCTAAGGGTGCCATCCTTCTTTTTCACAAACAGGACTGGTTCTCCCCATGGGGACACGCTGGGTCGAATATAACCCTTTTCCATCATTTCTTTCAATTGCAATTTGAGTTCAACTAACTCAGGTGTTCTCATCTGGTAGGGTGTTCTAGACACCGGCACCGCTCCTGGTGCGAGTTCTATCGAGAAGTCAATGTCTCTTATCGGAGGTAGACCCGGTACCTCTTACGAAAAAACATCTCTGTATTCCCTCAGGATAGGATGATCATCAGGGCTTGGTTTATCACCTTCGATTGTTTTTAACACCTGTATTGCATATAGGGGACATCCCTTTAGGCAATACTTTCTCATTTGCAGGGCTAATATTTGTCTCACCGAGACCAGTTTTCGGATCCCTTGGAGGGTTATCCTTTTTCCTTCTATGCTCACACATTCTCAAGTTTTATGGTAATAGTCCAATTTGTCTTTATGGGTGGCCAGCCAGTCCATACCAATCAACAGGTCATATGACCCCAGGGATAATACATTAAGGGTTGCTTGGGTGGGGAATTTACCCAACACTAACTGGCAGGCTGGTATGGCCTCTACCACCTTTCTTTTGGTACCAGTGGCTAACTATACCAACCATGGTTTATTTTTCTTTTGTGGCTGTAGTTTACACTTATCAACAACTCTAGGGGATATATAACTCAAATTTGAACCAGGTTCAATCAAAACAGACACCGGATGGTTGAAAATCATACCTTCTATTTCCACCACTGAATCTTGGTGGTCAGCTTGGTTATTATCCAAGGCTGCATAGATTTGTGGCATGCTCCTTGCCACATCATTGACTGTGGTAGCTTCCTGCATGTTATAAATTTTCTTACTGTTCTATTGTCAGTGTGGATAGTCTCTCCAGTGATGCTCTCCTCCGCAATCCCAACATTCCAAAGGTTTCCTCTTTGGGTTATCAGTCTTTACTGGTATAGGTCTAGAAGTTTTATTTTCGTCCACTGAGGGAAAGTTCTGCTGGAGTACACTCCGAGTTGGGAAGTTCATTCTGCGGTTCTTCTTGTAGTTTTTAAATCCCGAGGATTTGTTCCTCTTTTTTTGAAATATCGAACCACTCTTTTGTTTCCAGTCTCCACGAGGCTCTGCCCGATGTCCATATTTTTCATGACAATATGTCGCCTTCCTTATAGTGTCTTCTAGGGTCTTTGGCTCGTCAAATTCAATTCGGTTCCAGTATTCCTTGGGTAGCCCAATGACGAAGCGTTGTGCCTTCGCCTTATCTGCTTTTATGTAGGGTACATATCTCAGTAAGTCAAGGAATTTGTTGACATATTCCTCCATAGTAAGTTGTCCCCATTTGAGTTCATAAAACTCTTTATCCTTTTCGTCGAAATACCTTTCTGATAGATACTTCTTCCGGAAGTATTTCTCAAACTGTTTCCAAGACAGGTCCTCCTCATGGACCCCTTTCATATTCTTAAGGTCTTCCCACCAGATGGAAGCCTTTCCATTTAGATTGAAAGTGGCCACTCGGGCCTTCAAGTTCTCTGAGAAATCATGGACTCTGAAATATTTCTCTAGTCCAAGTAGCCAGGCCTCGACCTCCTCTCCCTTCTTTATCTCACCGTCGAAGGAGGGAGGTTTGGGCTTTTTAAATTCCTCAAATTTATGACTCTTGGAAGTCTTTTGCTTCTTCTGTTTATTTGGAGAATAGGAACTGGTCCTGCTGCTGGAAGAGTCTTCTGAATCACCATCTTTATCCTCAGTGGGATCGTCTGGCACTAGTCCTTTACCTCTGGGGTGGACCTTTCTGGATGTGCTTCTCTCAGTGTGGCCACTAACACGACCACGATTCTTCATCTCAGGTTCATGTTGCATTTGTCGCTGTAGGTCAGATAAGCTCTGCAGTAGAACTGCATTAATTTTGGTTTTCTTTTCTTGCTCTTTCATCATCCTTTCATTATCAGCCTTGTAGCTTTGCAACTCAACCATGAGACTCCTCACAGTCTCGGCTAGGTCTGGAGGGGTTCCTATTACTCTTCTCTCATCAGACTCCTCGTCTCTGTTGTGGGAGCCTTCTCCCACCTCTTGGTGAGTCACCATACTCTGCGTTTGTAGATTCCCGCGGTTGATCGTCCTCTTGAGTGAAAAGACAAACGTTGGATGTTAGTCAAGAGTTAAATTCATTTTTATAAATTGCGCATAATTTCATAACTTCTTTCACTTGCATACACAGTCGGGTTCTTGTTTTTCAATTTTTAATCCTGGACAAGAGAGTTAAGTCAGGGGATTAATCCTCATAGGAGTGTTTTGATCGAATTTTATGCACGAATCATGCATGAGCCCAATCAGGCCGAGTGTTGCAACCATGCTCTGATACCACTTTGTAACACACCCACTATCAAAAATCAAAGTTTTTCGTTTATTTCTCAATAATGAGAATCCCCGAAACTTGTAGCAGTAAAATGCCAATCCCTGATTCACAGGTCTTCTATTTACCTACCCGGCTCTCTTTATATAACTGTGGTCTTATGTCCCTTTCCATCAGGATTTCTGGCCTCAACAATCCCTACGTGCTTAAATGCCCGTTATACTTCTAGTCTAAGCTCTTGGTTTGCATGACATCCTCTATATGACCACGGTCATAACTCCCATCGGGGCTACGGGGTTTCTAATTTCAAAATTCATTCACCCCCAAGACTTGCGATCCTTCGAATCCCGACGCGCTCCTTACGCATTAGCATTCCAGGCTAAGCCTATGGTCCACGTGACCACCACCCTGGGACCGTAGTCAAACCTCTAAGTCAGGGTTTCAGGGTTTTCGATGTCAATGTGCATACGCCCATGGGATTCACGATTCTTCGATTCCCGAAGCGCCTCTACTTCAGCTAGCCCTCCTGGCTCAGCCCTGGTCCACGTGACCGTTACCCCGTTTCCATAACCTTACCCCGTCGGGGTTTCGCATTTCATGATTTCAAAAGGGGTAAACACCACGTCCACGGGATTCCCAATATCCCGATGAACCAAATGTCGAGGGATGGATTCCCTTGTCGGAACTTTCCCAATCGCTCTGATCTCCTCCACGCATCCCTCCAAATGGATGATCCAGATCCTTGCCGGGATTTCGAAACTTTCGATGTCATGGTTCCTGCAACCTCAGGAATGTCGATTTCCCGATTTTTCAACTCTCGTCATATCTTTGACACCTTTCCCTCCGAACAGACAGCTCAGATTATGTCGGGGTTTTCACTTGGGAATTCCCCTGTCCTCTTTTCCCTGGAAATACTGAGTTCCCGATGCGCCAAACGCCAATGGAACTTGATATCCACCATGTGTCCTCTGCCAATGGATGGTCCAGATCCTTGTCAGGATTTCGAGACTTTTGATGTCCCGTGTTCTTCAACCTTAGAAATTTTGAATCCCCGATTTCCCAACTCTCACCGGATCCCTGACACTTGTCCTCCACTAGCTTCAACTGTGGCCCACAAAACTCCCCTGTCGGGATTTCGCGTATCGTGATTCCCAATTTCAAGGGTTTCTTTCCTTCAAAATCCCCGATGCTCCGAATTCTGACTCCTCAGAATCCCCTGACATGTGTCTCACTGATGGATGGCTCTGATCTTGCCGAGATATCTCAGATCGCAATTCCAAGTGGCAAGATTTCTTCACTTCCAGAGTTCCTGATAACTTCAATATCCCGATGACTTTTTAGGGACGCTCCTCTGTTCACTAGGACTTAACCCTGGTGTAACTCCTACCAGATCTAACAGTTAGCGAGAGTTTAGCTGCTGATCCAACGGTTCACTATCCTTTCAAACTTGGTCTCCGATGTGGTCGTAACCTCATCGCACCTCAGTGAGATCCAACGGTTCTAATGACACTTTATGCACTCTTACACAACTTTGTGGACGGGGAAATTAGTGGTCCGGATGTTCTCATGGAGCATGGGAATCTACGGCCCTAAAATCTTCACTACCCATGAAGACACAGGAAAATCAGGTGGTAAGGCCTTTAACACCCTACCTTCTCCTGCTAATCTAACTATTGTGGGGAAACTGTGGATGTCCCGATGAATTCTCATCCGTCGATTCAATATTCCTCCCTTAATATACCATCTCGGGTCTTTAAGAGGATTGTTCCTCCTCGTACAAGGTTATTAAGACTTACACCCTCAAGTTCCTATTCCAGGTTCTGGGTAAACCTTTTCCAAGGAGGAAATCTCTACAAGAGATCTATTCTGGGGCTTTCCGGTAGATGGGTGAAGGGAAACAACTTCCCGAGAACGGGCTGGAAGCCTAACTTAATTCAATCTATAATTAGATTCATTTATCAACTTAAATCATGCATGGCTTCCTCTATTATAGGCATATGTCTATAAATTCTTATCAAAACACTGCACAGACATTCTTACATTGAAATCATTCACATTTTCACAGGCCTATCAGCATATACATATATGTAACATTCTACGAATTTCAAGAGGCAATATGTAAAAAAAACACTTATCAGAAGTGACTTCAGAAAATGGGTGCAACTACTGAGAGGGGTGCTCATTTCCACCCAACTATAGGCGTAGCGACTCCCAGCGGATTTACCACTAGCCACCCCCGAGCTGAGACCACGATGCCCTGAGACTGCGTCTCTCTATCTGCCAGTGACTAGGAGCAAAGGTTGCAATCCTTCCTCTCTGCTATCACTCACTCTACGTAATGCTAGAGTTCCCTCGCGTCTTCCCTCCTAATCGCTTCTGCCATATGCCTTATCCTCTCACGAGGTTGCATGTGGCACGATTACCCTCATGCCGATCAGGCTTGATGGCTCTACGGATGGGAGGTTCACCATCCCATCCCTCATCAATCCATCCACCTACCAACCTCCAAGGAATTGAATTTCAGGGCCAGTGAGCCGCTTTTGGTTCTCCGGGACAGTGGATTCCAAATACAGTATTTAATTCTCGGTGGAAGTTAACGCTACCTTTTCAGGTGCCTTCCATCGCCATCGTGGTCTCATATTCTGTACATCCCCTCATCAGTAGTCCTGCAATAAATTCAGACTGTTAATCACATTCACTGACCTCTTCCTCAAGGTCCATTTACATCACATATTCATATTTATGATTTTTCCATATTTCTTGGCCAGTCTAGTTATATTTACAAGTTGGGGGAAACAGGGTGTTACAACTTTACATTCATCCACTCAGAGTTCACCTTTCGAGACTTGTTTTGGGTACCTACCAAAGGTTCCTTTGGACTTGATGTATGGCAGAGATGTTGATGTGAATTAAGAATGAACAAAGGACAAATCCTACAAGTTCATCCAAAGGATTCATCAGATACACCAAGCAGTCATGGAATAATTGGAGAAGATTTAAGCACAATATAAATCTCGACGTGAAAATCACATGGTTGATCATCAGTTCCAGGTTGGATACCAGGTATGTCTTCATATCAACAAGTAACGATTGAAGGATGAAGTCAAGAAATTCACACCTATACAATATGGACCCTTCACTATCTTGGAGAAAAGTGGCACTAACGCTTTTCATTTATATATTCCACCTTATATGCAGATTTACTCCATTGTGAATGTAGAGAACTTGAAACTGTTTTAGCCTCCCATGATCATGGATCAAGATGAGGAAGTTTCAATACCTTCAGTTGATGAGTTTGCACCTCAGTACTTGGATGAGTTACAGGAAGAAATCATCCTACGCAGAAGGATGAGGACTTCACACAGGGGTGATGCTGATTATCTTCGAGTAGGCTTAAAGGGCACACATCCAAGCAAGGCAAAGTGGATTGAGAAGGACAAAGTGAGGGGACTCGTCACTCACTTACCAGTTGATTGATGAAAGATTTTGTTGGTCCAAAAATCTATCAGTGGGAAGGTGTGATAAAAAAAGGATCCAGACAAAGCTAAGAACAACTTAGAACTCACAGAGGCAACTTATGACACTCAGAATGGCTTCAGCAAATAGAGAAAGGGAAAAAATTCAAAGTTCTAAAAACTTAGCTAAAATTCCATGTTCGGGAAGAGCGTGTTGCAATATTTCTAACGACACAAACATAGTTACGAATCGAAATATATAAGCGGTCAAAGTTTAGGTCAAACTTGGTCAAAAGGTCAAATGATCCGGATTTATGTAGGAACACAATGAAATACAGAAATACACATAAACGCAGAGATGCAGCGGAAATAAGACTTTATTTCATTAATCACAAATGACTGAAAAATGCTTACAGACAGAATGGAAATAAACTAGCTAGGGCGCTGGTAGCTTATCTCTGAGAAGAGATGTGTCTGCTACTCACATCCATGAGAAGATGATTACAATGAGGCTCTAGAGGCCTTTTTACAATA
>ML821927.1:62916-73211 GCA_009831015.1 Picea engelmannii
ATCCAAAAACCTAACCCTAGGAGATGAAGCGCCAAAAGTCATGTGGGCCCCGTTTGGGTAAGTTAGTATATCAACTTCCCGGGGTCGTAACTTTTGCATACGATCTCCGTTTTAGGCGTGTGATAGCTCGTTGGAAAGGTATCATAGAGGAGATTAATTTTGGGGCCTCAATCATGCTTTTGGATATCATTGAGAACCTCTATCTCAAAAAACCTTCATTTAGGCCCTCAAAATGGCCCCAGAAGTTAAAACCTGCTAAAAATAGTAAATTGCCAAAATTGCCAGAAAACTGTTTTGAGCCAGTCGGAAAAGGTGGGTGGCCACCAATATCCACCTGGATCATCAAAGGTCAAGGTGACACGTGGAATGTCCGTACATATTACATGGAAGAGTGTTGAGTTGGCATGGGATGATGTGGAAAGGTCGTACAGGTTTAATGGTAGACATGTGGGTGAATTAGGTTGTGACAAGTGTCATTTTTTGGGAAAATGTTATGGTGCCACGTGGCCTAGTCATGGGTTTCCACATGGTACCCCTCTAGTCTAGTTGGAAAGTGGTAAAATTATATGACTCCCCAAGAGTTGAAATCCTAACCTCTTTATCCCAAAGAAATTACAACTCCACGCTAGCCAATATACCATTATATAATCCTTGTTTGTAATATGTCACAAATTTTATTTAAGTTTAATAATGTTTCGTATGGGGGAAGAAAAGGGCTAGGCCTTTGGCCCAACCCTTGGTTATATGTTAATCCATGCGACCACCCTCCATATATTGCATATTCGCCATTCTAGCTAGCATATCCACCATTTTAATAACCAACCGCTAGTTTAGTGGCATATTCCATCTCCGTCAAACCATCGACCATATTTATCAAAGCGCACCCATATGGTTGAAAATATATGCCAAAAGGGGACTCTGCGGGTTTCGATCACGGGGCCTCTGCCAACCTCCCGATGTAATATATCTCCACTAACCACGATGCCAACCAAATCAGTTATTACATAACCACCAAATTTTTATATAAAAAGGGGTGTTCACTGGTGTACAGGGAGATGAAGGAGAGCCAAGAGCATGCCCATATGGATTTTGGCATGGATTTTGGGACAGGGCACACATTTCAAGATTTTCCCAGTCATTTATTTGTAGAGGAACACACAAAAACCGAGAGAGGGGTGTCTCTTGGGCCTGAAAGTGCAGACTCGGATCGAGGCATGCAAACAATCATTTTTAGGTAATTTGGTGCCACGAACGCAATGGTGATGCTAGTTTTTTTATATGAGCAAATCTTCTATAGATTAACTCTAGAATGAGGTATATTTATGTATTTTGCCCAATTCTTTTGTGGCGTTTGTTAACACATAAGATTGTATTATGATTTGAGATAATTTCCCAAAATACATTGCTATAGGAGGGTTCCTGTACTTTTGGACAACTTGACTTCAAGTCGTTTTTTCAGGGGTTTTGAGAAGGCATTTGCAGTTCTTGATGATTCCATTGTGTAGCAGACATCATATGCTTTCCAACCCTATATATTGAAACCCAAAAATATCCTAGGAAGGACTCCAAAAACCCTCTCAAATACCACGTTGTGTTTATGCTGAGAGCATGTTGCGCTTCTGCAATTGTTGAGTGACTAAATTAAAACTTGGATTATGAACAAATGGGAAGGGTTTTTTGAAAATAGGAGGAAATTTTTGTTCATCAGATACCAAATAAAAAAAACCTCTCTAAATTTTTCAAAACGTGTTATTGTTAGAGAGATATTAGACACACAAGTGGTGCTACGAAATGTGCATAATTGTTTTACAGTGGCACTACGAAATGTGAAAAATTGTTTTATAGTGGCGCTACGAAATGTGCAAAACTATTTTACAGTGCTGCTACAAAATTTGGAGGTGCACTACGAAATCTTCAGGCACTCCAAAAAATCATTTACAGAGGATTAATCTCTTATTTTCAAGCAATCGATTTTTGCATTTTGGGTGTAAAAACAACTTAGAGATCATCTCGATGAGCTATCGCAAGATGGTATGCACAATTACATCAAGAATGCTTCAAATATTTTGGGAAAAATCATTTAACAAGTGGAAAACCATCAAGGGATAAGGATACATATGGCATCATTAGTAGAAACTCATATACAATTTTCGAAGGGGCATCTAAGAGGACAGGTGGCAGAGTATTCATGCCTTTTAGGCATTAGTTAAGAATCCTTTAATAGTACAAGGATAAGATCATGGCACCATTGGCATCTTTATCCTCATTTTGAGCATGAAAGTGACATGTGTTTCCAAATTTAAAATAAATTCGAGATTTCAAATTCATTTACTCAAGATTTTGGGCAATTCATTCTAGTTTTTCTGCTACATATTCTTATTTTAGTATGTATATTAGATTTGTATCCCAAAAAGATAGAAATAATTTGTTAAAGCAATGATCTATATAGCTAATTATTTGTAAAGAAGAGAGTAGGGGGGAAGACCCGAGAAGTTTGAGGTAGAGTTTTTCAAGATCCAAGAAGGAGCTACAGGGGATGTGAAACTTTGGTTTTAATTGTAGACCTCTATTTATTTCTATGAAAGATGTTTTGACTGATAATAAAGTACATGATCAATTTGTTTTCCCAATTCTATGTTAAACTATTTTCTCATTTTCATCTCCTTGGATATGTATTGCTTCTATAGGATATATGTAGGCAATTTCTGTGCTGAAAGGATTATTGTATAGGATATGATACAGTCCTTGCCACAGGATTATCCAAGTTTTAATTTAGGTTTTAGAAAGATTTTCTAGAAACCGAGTTTTTCTTCCTACTGTCATATGTATTGAAGATCAGGATGCTCTTTGATCATATTCATTTTTTTGTTCCTCATACTTCTTCATTACATTTATTTATAAGAATTATAATTAATATAAGATTTGTTGACCTAATTTGCTACCCATAGAATGTTAGGTTAGGGTTATAGTTTTTCATGGAATCCATGCCCAATGGTTTCAATGTCTTCTTGATTAATTTTACCACTCTCAAAGTTTCCTAAAACCCATCTAATTCATTTTGACTTTAAGATGTTCTAGGCTTGATCTTAAATCAGTCTAAGAACAACTTCTAGTGCTAACAGAGTTAATAAAAAGACCTACCCATTTGAGAGTAGGATCCAAAGACGTAGTCCACCAGGGATGAACTCCGTTGTCAAGTTTTTGTGTTCATATTGCATGCTTATGTATCTTTCCTTTTGAGATTTTCCTTATTTATCGTGTACTTTAGTTTATGATCATTTAATAAAATTATTTAATAAGTCATCTTACGAAAATATACCGGATCACTATGGGATGGAAGTAGTCTTACCCATTGAGTCTCAGATCCCTTCTTTAAATTTGACAGTGGAACTACTTCCCGACACTACATCGCTTGAGGAACGCATTCTATATCTTGAGTAGCTTGATGAGAAATGTCGTGATGCAGTCTTTTCCAATGAGGCTCATAAAGAATGGGTTAAGTGTCAGTATGATTGGTCTGGTGACCCTCATATTTTCTTTGAAGGCGATCTTTTCCTCGTCTACGACCAAGACAAAGATCCCCTGGGGGTAGACAAGTTCAAACCCATGTGTTTTGTACCTTTCATGGTGAAATATTTGTTATAGAAGGGTGCTTATCATCTAGTTGATTTTGAGGGTAATTCCTTAGCAGAATCTAGAAATGGGCTTTGCATTAAGAAGTATTACACTTAGGTCGGTCACTTGGGCATGGCTTCTTGTATATATGTATAGTTTTTTTTATACATCTTTTTATTTAACATTTTATGGATCTCTATTTATTTATGTTCTGTTTTTCATTGTGGCATATGTCAAGTGAGTCATAGGTTTACGTTGGGTTCGCTGATAGTGCTAGATGACACACTCAGAGGCTTGCTTCTGTAGCATGGGTTATTTTTACACCCGGTGGCCAGTTGCTATCTTCTAGAGTTATTTATCCAGGATAAACAACCAATAATGTTTATGAGTACAGTGCAATGATAAAATCACTAGGTGATTCCTTGTCACATGGTATTTCTCACCTCCGGGTTTACTTAGATGCTCAACTAGTTGTGTCCCAGTTAAATGGGGTTTACCACATTTGTTCGCACCAGAAGTCACTCCTGGACTGCAACAGGAATGAGCCTAATACCCATCAATTTATGTCATGATTTGTTTATAAAAAGGGTGATCGACTGGAATTAAGCTCATTACAATATCATTTTAACTCATAATACTAGACTAAGGCTATGCATGAATAGGTGAGGTCTTAATTTAACTTCAGGTAGTAAGTTGTGATAAGGGTGAGTAGGAGGAAGACTTTTGTGAGAGAGTGAAAAGGTTTGATATGAGCATCAAGCTTCCAACATCCCGAAGAGGAAGAATTTAAACACAACAAATTTTTGTATTAAAATCACAAGAACATTAAAATAAATCATAACAATGTTACCATAAAACATTTATATAACACTGTCACAATGCTTCATGTGACTCGGTTAATCATGAAATCCTTCAACATTATATGGAAACCAGATGGAATAAGAAGCTCACTATCATTAAGTAAGAAGTTTCACATACAGATACATAACCCAGAAAAACCAGTGCTTCATCAAAAATTTACAACTAGGAGCTTATCTCTACCAACGATCGATTACAAAATACAAAAACTGTGTCTATATACTCAAAGAAAAAAACCACAACAAAAATTTTGAGTCACTGCATTGAAGGCATTACGTCTTCATGTTTACTAGAAGACTGTGCATGAAGTCTCTGGACAATCGTGCACTTCAGTCAGACGCACCCATGTTCCAGAACGAACCTGCAAGGAGCGAACAAGATGACAGTCCCTTTCTAAACCTTCCATTTATGGTGGAGACAACGTTCAACTGCCACCACCTACTACAATAACTGCTTTCTCGGGATCAAAACTGGTGTGAGTCAAACTTGGCACCTGGAAGACACAGGGGCCAATTTTTACCTTTTTGAACTATGCTAGAGCTTCACAAAGGGACTCGACAGTTGGTTGTGAACAAGGCTCAGGCAAGGTGATGGCATGAGAAAATTGAACAAAGGTGGCTAGGTGGAGGATACACCGAGGCTGGGACATCGGACGATGAGGTGAAGTGTCATGATGAGGTGACGAGGAGGCCGCAGTGTGGTGGGTCAGTGAGTGGGGTCACAACACAAGTGGAGGTGACAAGTAAAGTGCGGGTAATGATGAGGCGATGGGTACAGTTGACAGGCCACTAGGTACACATGAGCAGTAGGAATGCTGACATAGAGAGTGAGAACATGAAGGTTGAAGGGAAGCATGACAGGGCACACTAGGTCAGGGGACACCTGGCTATATGATAGGGGTGACATGGAAGGGAGAGGGGAAGGTGTTGAAAGATAAGAGGGGAGAAGTATAGAGCAATATGACACGAGGGTGAGTGGAGAATGGATGTGCAGTGGTGGAAGGTGGAAGGGAGCGGGAGATGTGACAGGGAGAGAAGAAACATGTGAGTGGAGGCCAAGTGGTGGTTGGAGGTGAGGGCGCTAAGTGGTTTAGGTGGGAGAGGGTTCGACGACATGAGAGGGTGACACAATATGAGGGGACCCACTGCCAAAACCACCTCATTCTGGACCCCCCCCTCATTAAAGGTAGAATGAAAAGGGGGGTCTGTAATTGAATGTGCACCACATATCTAGGTGCTTGAATCCCAACCATTCAAACTTGCATGGTAAAATTTCGTACCCCCCCCCATTAAAGGTAGAATAATGGGGGGGGGTCTAGAATGGAACCCTGGCCGTAGATCTGGGCGCACACATTTTGGCCACCCAGATCTGTGCACATCATAGCACAATGTTCCCATGTGTCTTTCTTGATGGGTGACTGAGATGTTCACTTGATCAATGGTCCTGTTTTCTTTGGGACTTCTTGCACCAGGCATCCCTAATGGATCTCTTCTTCATTTTCGTGAAACAACTCAAGTGATGCCATATGTCCTCTTTCTTTAGGCCGTACCTTTCCATAGAATCCTGGGCTACGATCGTGGGCTAGGATTTTGGGGCTTCGCATTTCACATTTCAAGGTTTTGAAATGAAATGGAGGAGGGATCCATGATCTCTTGAAGTCCCAACTCCTGAAACCGCGACCATGTTTAATCGTGCACCACATGTCCCCACAGGATTAGACGTCCCAGATTATTCTTGTGACTTTGGCCATAAGGGATGAGACTAGACACTAATCGTTGTGAAAATGCATGGCTCCATATTACTCGATGATCGTCGATCTGATCCTGATGAAAAATCCTTTCCATTGAAATAAAAAATGCTCACCTATAAGAATTTTAATTCTCAAACTATATTTTCTGAGATTTGCGCTAGGGCACTCATGGCTGTGGATTTTGAATAAACACATTTGATGGGATTTTAAACCCCATTTCATCTCATTTTATAACAAGGGCCCAAATTCAGAGAAAAATCCCCCTTTACAAGAATATGTGCTAACATTAGGCTCCATGGGGGATATAGTCCTCCCTGTGAGGCTCTAAGAACTCTTTGTAGCTTCAATGCCTTCCTGTTGGGCTATGGAGTCCCTTATTGAAACCAAAAATAAATAGAAAAACAATATTTACAAAAATAGCAGAGCCACATGAGGCTCAAACAAAACATCTCTTTAGTAAATTCCCATTTACTATTCCATTAAAAACCTCTTCTCCCTCCAAATCCTGCAACCTATAGGTGTTGTTTAAAAATACTTCAGATATTTTGAAGGGCCCAATATAGAGGGATTCAAACTTGTTGTGTTTGCCTCTATCCTTCCTGGGTGCATCCCATTTAAGCACCAAATCTCCCAGCTCAAATTCCTCCTTTATGACCTTCCTGTCAAAGGCTTGCTTGATCTTCTACTGAAGACTGTGAGCTCTGTCCATTACCTTCTCTTTGGTCTGCTGCACTTCCACCAATTGATCAATTCTTCTGATCATGTGGTCTGGCTCTCCTTCATAATATTGAAATAACTTCGCTACAGGTAGAACCAGTTGAGTGGGAAATATAGTTTCTGTCCCATAAATAAGTTGAAAAGGGGAGGTGCCCAGGGACTTCTTTATTGTCAGTTGATCAACCCACAGAGTGAATTTGAGTTTTGAGTCCCAGGACTTCTTATTTCCCTCCAACAATCTTTTAATAAGATTGATCAATTTTTTGTTAGAGGACTTTGCCAGTCCATTTCCTTGGGGATAATAGGGAGTGGAGTGAATCAATGAAATCCCAAACTACTCATATAACTTGATCAATGGCTCATATTTGAAGGATGCAACATTGTTAGTAATGATTCTATTTGGGCAGCCAAACCTTTCTATGATGTCTTCCAGGAATCCAATGATTACTTTATGAGAAGCACTCCTAGTGGGGATAGCCTCTATCCATTTGGTGAAATAATATGTTGTAGTTAATATCCACCTATGTTAACCACTTGAAGCAGGATGAATCTCTCCAATGAAGTCCAATCGCCATTGCTAAAAGGGTCCTGAAGCTACTACAGGATTTAATGGCAGATATTTGAGCTGCTACTTTCCTGAGAATTTTTTACATTTGATGCAAGCTCTGACTTCTCTACAAACATCAGTGAATAAGGTGGGCCAATAGTACCCAGCCTTGAGAATTTTGTAGGATTTGGTCTTCCAAAAAAGGTGTCCCCCACAAAGGCTGTTATGGAAATCAAACGTAACGTTTTGGGACTCTTGTGGGTTCAGACACCTCAAAAACACCCCTAGAGGGTCTCTCTAGTACAAGACCTGGTCAATAAGGCAATATTTGACTGCTTTGAGATTTAGATCTCTTTTCTTACTCTTCCCCATTTCATCAGGGGGATTCAATTCTAACATAAAATATATAATTTCTCTATACCAGGTGCACTCTGCTAGCGATAAACCACCCTGAGAGATTTTGTCGGATATCTCATCTTGCTGATTTTCTGAGTAAGCATTGATGAATATAACCCCCAAGGCCTTACAATTGGATTCAACCATCAACTTGGCTAAACCCTGCCCTTTAACCAACTTGGTGGGCTTTATCTCTAGGTTAAACTCAAGGATCTCGGAAATACATTTACCCCTTCTCCCATCTATGTCAGGTTGTATAAGGATGTCCTTCATAGAGGATGAAGGAACGTATGCAATTACCTTTGAGTGCAAGACATAGAATCTGAAATCTTTGAGATCTTTCACCAAGGCATAGGCCTATTTCTCCATGATTTCATACCTGATTTCTGCATCTCTTAATGCCTTACTGAAGAAGGAAATGGGATTCTCTCTCCCTTCCTCATTTTTCTACAATAAAACTGATGCTACTGTATCAAAAGAGGAAAAATAAAAAATTAGGAAATCCTCAAAATAATCATGACTGATGAGTACAAGTGCCTTAGTGAATGATTTTTTTTTTTGGAATAAATATTCCCTAGTTTCAGCAGTCCATTTTACTTCATTCCCCTTTCTGAGCATGATTGTGATGTGTTTCACCAACTCAACAAAATTTGAGACGAACCTCCTCGGAAATTTAATCTTCCCCAAGAAAGCTTGGACTTCTTTTCTGGACCTGGGAAGTGACAGGATCTGAATTGCCTCTACCCTTCTAGGATCAATCCTCACTCCCTCTACTGATACTATATGACCTAAAAAATTCCCCTCCTTCATAGAAAACAAAGATTTCTTGGGGTTTAAGGAAAGGCCAAATCTCCTGCATTTCAAGAAAACCTTCCTCAAGTGACAACAATGCTCTTTATCTGATCTTGAGAAGACAACGATGTCATCTAGATAGATCACCACAAACTAATCCTTCTCCCCAATGCAGGCTATGTCCATGGCTCGCTGAAATGTTTCTCCTACATTCATCAATCCAAAAGTCATTTTGGCATACATCAATGCACCCCAAGGAGTGGTGAAGGTTGTTTTTTCTCTATCCTCAGGTAGGACTGATATCTGATTGTAGCCAGAAAATCCATCAATCATGGATATCCTGAATGCACTTACCCTCTACAATATGTGTTGCATCTTAGGTAGGGGGTAATTGTCCTTTATTGAAATTCTATTCAGGTTCTTGAAATGAACACAAAGTCTGATTTCTCCACTCTTCTTTCTTACTGGCACCAGATTAGCCACCCACTCAGAATATCTCAAAGGAACTATGATTTGAGCATCCAACAACTTCTTTACTTCTTTCTCTATGACAGGAAACAACATCAGATTAATCTATCTTAGATTCTTCTTAAATGTCTTAGCCTCTTCTTTCAGTGGGATCTTATGCTCAATGACATCTGTGTCATATGTCTTGAGGTCTTCATAGGTCCAAGCGAACACATCAACAAATTATTTTAATAACTCAACATACTCGGCTCTCTGCTCCCTTGACAGGCTACTTGACAACTTGACGAACTTAGGATCTTCCTTTGTGCTAATATTTCATTCAGTTACATCAACATCCCCATTTGAAACCTTACCCTTCATTGCCACATCATTCCCATCGATCAATCTTTCTAAAGGAACTATTCCCTTTGGAATGTGATTTCTAGGCAACTGAACAATATGGTGATCAACAATTTTATTTAAAAATACCCAAGGGTGAGGGTCACCTTCAGGATTAGGATCCCGATCAATGTGAAATGTAGATAATTCATCAACAGCCTCAAGAAATATTATGATTTCAAGATCATCCTCAAACACCATCCAATGCTTGATATTGTCCAGTATAGATGGCCTATATCTTATCTCAACATCATATTTGATCTTAGGTGGAAGAGGGATCCTAAATTGGCTATCTGAGACAGCTAGGGAATCGACCAAAGTATTTTCTTCTCTTGGAATAAAAGAAATGTTCAAAGCTGAGAATAAATTATCAATTAGGTCCCACACCTCATATTTGTAATTTATGAGTCCAGGATGTTTAGCCCGATAAGCATTTCTGACCTGTTGGATTATCAACTCAACATCTTCAAACACTACTACCTCTTCAATTCCCATTCCTTTTGTAGCCCTTAAACCTAAAAAAAGAGCTTCATATTCTGCCACATTATTGGTAGTTTCAAACTCTAGCTTGTATGACAGGGATATGGTTTCCTAAAAAGGTGACACAAAAACCACTCCAGCACCAACACCTTCACTAGAAGAGGCTTCATCGAAGAAAATCTTCCACACAGAGGTAGTTGGAGGAGGTATTTCATGATAAGAAATGGGTTGATTTATGATTTCAAGAGGGGATTTAGGAGTATCAGTGAGATGCAACAAACTAGACCCCAACCT